>CM066687.1:62148048-62193540 GCA_028564725.2 Otocolobus manul
CCAGGGCCAGGGCCAGGGCCAGGGCCAGGGCCAGGGCCAGGGCCAGGGCCAGGGCCAGGGCCAGGGCCAGGGCCAGGGCCAGGGCCAGGGCCAGGGCCAGGGCCAGGCCAGGGCCAGGGCCAGGGCCAGGGCCAGGGCCAGGGCCAGGGCCAGGGCCAGGGCCAGGGCCAGGGCCAGGGCCAGGGCCAGGGCCAGGGCCAGGGCCAGGGCCAGGGCCAGGGCCAGGGCCAGGGCCAGGGCCAGGGCCAGGGCCAGGGCCAGGGCCAGGGCCAGGGCCAGGGCCAGGGCCAGGGCCAGGGCCAGGGCCAGGGCCAGGGCCAGGGCCAGGGCCAGGGCCAGGGCCAGGGCCAGGGCCAGGGCCAGGCCAGGCCAGGGCCAGGGCCAGGGCCAGGGCCAGGGCCAGGGCCAGGGCCAGGGCCAGGGCCAGGGCCAGGGCCAGGGCCAGGGCCAGGGCCAGGGCCAGGGCCAGGGCCAGGCCAGGGCCAGGGCCAGGGCCAGGCCAGGCCAGGGCCAGGGCCAGGGCCAGGGCCAGGGCCAGGCCAGGGCCAGGGCCAGGGCCAGGGCCAGGGCCAGGGCCAGGGCCAGGGCCAGGGCCAGGGCCAGGGCCAGGGCCAGGGCCAGGGCCAGGGCCAGGGCCAGGGCCAGGGCCAGGGCCAGGGCCAGGGCCAGGGCCAGGGCCAGGGCCAGGGCCAGGGCCAGGGCCAGGCCAGGGCCAGGCCAGGGCCAGGGCCAGGGCCAGGGCCAGGGCCAGGGCCAGGGCCAGGGCCAGGGCCAGGGCCAGGGCCAGGGCCAGGGCCAGGGCCAGGGCCAGGGCCAGGGCCAGGGCCAGGGCCAGGGCCAGGGCCAGGGCCAGGGCCAGGGCCAGGGCCAGGGCCAGGGCCAGGGCCAGGGCCAGGGCCAGGGCCAGGGCCAGGGCCAGGGCCAGGGCCAGGGCCAGGGCCAGGGCCAGGGCCAGGGCCAGGGCCAGGGCCAGGGCCAGGGCCAGGGCCAGGGCCAGGGCCAGGGCCAGGGCCAGGCCAGGGCCAGGGCCAGGGCCAGGGCCAGGGCCAGGGCCAGGGCCAGGGCCAGGGCCAGGGCCAGGGCCAGGGCCAGGGCCAGGGCCAGGGCCAGGGCCAGGGCCAGGGCCAGGGCCAGGGCCAGGGCCAGGGCCAGGGCCAGGGCCAGGGCCAGGGCCAGGGCCAGGGCCAGGGCCAGGGCCAGGGCCAGGGCCAGGGCCAGGGCCAGGGCCAGGGCCAGGGCCAGGGCCAGGGCCAGGGCCAGGGCCAGGGCCAGGGCCAGGGCCAGGGCCAGGGCCAGGGCCAGGGCCAGGGCCAGGGCCAGGGCCAGGGCCAGGGCCAGGGCCAGGGCCAGGCCAGGGCCAGGGCCAGGGCCAGGGCCAGGGCCAGGGCCAGGGCCAGGGCCAGGGCCAGGGCCAGGGCCAGGGCCAGGGCCAGGGCCAGGGCCAGGGCCAGGGCCAGGGCCAGGGCCAGGGCCAGGGCCAGGGCCAGGGCCAGGGCCAGGGCCAGGGCCAGGGCCAGGGCCAGGGCCAGGGCCAGGCCAGGGCCAGGGCCAGGGCCAGGGCCAGGGCCAGGGCCAGGGCCAGGGCCAGGGCCAGGGCCAGGGCCAGGGCCAGGGCCAGGGCCAGGCCAGGCCAGGGCCAGGGCCAGGGCCAGGGCCAGGGCCAGGGCCAGGGCCAGGGCCAGGGCCAGGGCCAGGGCCAGGGCCAGGGCCAGGGCCAGGGCCAGGGCCAGGGCCAGGGCCAGGGCCAGGGCCAGGGCCAGGGCCAGGGCCAGGGCCAGGGCCAGGGCCAGGGCCAGGGCCAGGGCCAGGGCCAGGGCCAGGGCCAGGGCCAGGGCCAGGGCCAGGGCCAGGGCCAGGGCCAGGGCCAGGGCCAGGGCCAGGGCCAGGGCCAGGGCCAGGGCCAGGGCCAGGGCCAGGCCAGGGCCAGGGCCAGGGCCAGGGCCAGGGCCAGGGCCAGGGCCAGGGCCAGGGCCAGGGCCAGGGCCAGGGCCAGGGCCAGGGCCAGGGCCAGGGCCAGGGCCAGGGCCAGGGCCAGGGCCAGGGCCAGGGCCAGGGCCAGGGCCAGGGCCAGGGCCAGGGCCAGGGCCAGGGCCAGGGCCAGGGCCAGGGCCAGGGCCAGGGCCAGGGCCAGGGCCAGGGCCAGGGCCAGGGCCAGGGCCAGGGCCAGGGCCAGGGCCAGGGCCAGGGCCAGGGCCAGGGCCAGGGCCAGGGCCAGGGCCAGGGCCAGGGCCAGGGCCAGGGCCAGGCCAGGGCCAGGGCCAGGGCCAGGGCCAGGGCCAGGGCCAGGGCCAGGGCCAGGGCCAGGGCCAGGGCCAGGGCCAGGGCCAGGGCCAGGCCAGGGCCAGGGCCAGGGCCAGGGCCAGGGCCAGGGCCAGGGCCAGGGCCAGGGCCAGGGCCAGGGCCAGGGCCAGGCCAGGCCAGGCCAGGGCCAGGGCCAGGGCCAGGGCCAGGGCCAGGGCCAGGGCCAGGGCCAGGGCCAGGGCCAGGGCCAGGGCCAGGGCCAGGGCCAGGGCCAGGGCCAGGGCCAGGGCCAGGGCCAGGGCCAGGGCCAGGGCCAGGGCCAGGGCCAGGCCAGGCCAGGGCCAGGGCCAGGGCCAGGGCCAGGGCCAGGGCCAGGGCCAGGGCCAGGGCCAGGGCCAGGGCCAGGGCCAGGGCCAGGCCAGGGCCAGGGCCAGGGCCAGGGCCAGGGCCAGGGCCAGGGCCAGGGCCAGGGCCAGGGCCAGGGCCAGGGCCAGGGCCAGGGCCAGGGCCAGGGCCAGGGCCAGGGCCAGGGCCAGGGCCAGGGCCAGGGCCAGGGCCAGGGCCAGGGCCAGGGCCAGGGCCAGGGCCAGGGCCAGGGCCAGGGCCAGGGCCAGGGCCAGGGCCAGGGCCAGGGCCAGGGCCAGGGCCAGGGCCAGGGCCAGGGCCAGGGCCAGGGCCAGGGCCAGGGCCAGGGCCAGGGCCAGGGCCAGGGCCAGGGCCAGGGCCAGGGCCAGGGCCAGGGCCAGGGCCAGGGCCAGGGCCAGGGCCAGGGCCAGGCCAGGGCCAGGGCCAGGGCCAGGGCCAGGGCCAGGGCCAGGGCCAGGGCCAGGGCCAGGGCCAGGCCAGGGCCAGGGCCAGGGCCAGGGCCAGGGCCAGGGCCAGGGCCAGGGCCAGGGCCAGGGCCAGGGCCAGGGCCAGGGCCAGGGCCAGGGCCAGGGCCAGGGCCAGGGCCAGGGCCAGGGCCAGGGCCAGGGCCAGGGCCAGGGCCAGGGCCAGGGCCAGGGCCAGGGCCAGGGCCAGGCCAGGGCCAGGGCCAGGGCCAGGGCCAGGGCCAGGGCCAGGGCCAGGGCCAGGGCCAGGGCCAGGGCCAGGGCCAGGGCCAGGGCCAGGGCCAGGGCCAGGGCCAGGGCCAGGGCCAGGGCCAGGGCCAGGCCAGGGCCAGGGCCAGGGCCAGGGCCAGGGCCAGGGCCAGGGCCAGGGCCAGGGCCAGGGCCAGGGCCAGGGCCAGGGCCAGGCCAGGGCCAGGGCCAGGGCCAGGGCCAGGGCCAGGGCCAGGGCCAGGGCCAGGGCCAGGGCCAGGGCCAGGGCCAGGGCCAGGGCCAGGGCCAGGGCCAGGCCAGGGCCAGGGCCAGGGCCAGGGCCAGGGCCAGGGCCAGGGCCAGGGCCAGGCCAGGGCCAGGGCCAGGCCAGGCCAGGGCCAGGGCCAGGGCCAGGGCCAGGGCCAGGGCCAGGGCCAGGGCCAGGGCCAGGGCCAGGGCCAGGGCCAGGGCCAGGGCCAGGGCCAGGGCCAGGGCCAGGGCCAGGGCCAGGGCCAGGGCCAGGGCCAGGGCCAGGGCCAGGGCCAGGGCCAGGGCCAGGGCCAGGCCAGGGCCAGGGCCAGGGCCAGGCCAGGGCCAGGCCAGGCCAGGGCCAGGGCCAGGGCCAGGGCCAGGGCCAGGGCCAGGCCAGGGCCAGGGCCAGGGCCAGGGCCAGGGCCAGGGCCAGGCCAGGCCAGGGCCAGGGCCAGGGCCAGGGCCAGGGCCAGGGCCAGGGCCAGGCCAGGGCCAGGGCCAGGCCAGGCCAGGGCCAGGGCCAGGGCCAGGGCCAGGCCAGGGCCAGGGCCAGGGCCAGGGCCAGGGCCAGGGCCAGGGCCAGGGCCAGGGCCAGGGCCAGGCCAGGCCAGGGCCAGGGCCAGGGCCAGGGCCAGGGCCAGGGCCAGGGCCAGGGCCAGGGCCAGGGCCAGGGCCAGGGCCAGGGCCAGGGCCAGGGCCAGGGCCAGGGCCAGGGCCAGGGCCAGGGCCAGGGCCAGGGCCAGGGCCAGGGCCAGGGCCAGGGCCAGGGCCAGGGCCAGGGCCAGGCCAGGGCCAGGCCAGGCCAGGGCCAGGGCCAGGGCCAGGGCCAGGGCCAGGGCCAGGGCCAGGGCCAGGGCCAGGGCCAGGGCCAGGCCAGGCCAGGGCCAGGGCCAGGGCCAGGGCCAGGGCCAGGCCAGGGCCAGGGCCAGGGCCAGGGCCAGGGCCAGGGCCAGGGCCAGGGCCAGGGCCAGGGCCAGGGCCAGGGCCAGGGCCAGGGCCAGGGCCAGGGCCAGGGCCAGGGCCAGGGCCAGGGCCAGGGCCAGGGCCAGGGCCAGGGCCAGGGCCAGGGCCAGGGCCAGGGCCAGGGCCAGGCCAGGGCCAGGGCCAGGGCCAGGGCCAGGGCCAGGGCCAGGGCCAGGGCCAGGGCCAGGGCCAGGGCCAGGGCCAGGGCCAGGGCCAGGGCCAGGGCCAGGGCCAGGCCAGGGCCAGGGCCAGGGCCAGGGCCAGGCCAGGGCCAGGCCAGGGCCAGGCCAGGCCAGGGCCAGGCCAGGGCCAGGGCCAGGGCCAGGGCCAGGGCCAGGCCAGGGCCAGGCCAGGGCCAGGGCCAGGGCCAGGGCCAGGGCCAGGGCCAGGGCCAGGCCAGGGCCAGGGCCAGGGCCAGGGCCAGGGCCAGGGCCAGGGCCAGGGCCAGGGCCAGGGCCAGGGCCAGGGCCAGGGCCAGGGCCAGGGCCAGGGCCAGGGCCAGGGCCAGGGCCAGGGCCAGGCCAGGGCCAGGGCCAGGGCCAGGGCCAGGGCCAGGGCCAGGGCCAGGCCAGGGCCAGGGCCAGGGCCAGGGCCAGGGCCAGGGCCAGGGCCAGGGCCAGGGCCAGGGCCAGGGCCAGGGCCAGGGCCAGGGCCAGGGCCAGGGCCAGGGCCAGGCCAGGCCAGGGCCAGGGCCAGGGCCAGGGCCAGGGCCAGGGCCAGGGCCAGGGCCAGGGCCAGGGCCAGGGCCAGGGCCAGGCCAGGCCAGGCCAGGGCCAGGCCAGGGCCAGGGCCAGGGCCAGGGCCAGGCCAGGGCCAGGGCCAGGGCCAGGGCCAGGGCCAGGGCCAGGGCCAGGGCCAGGGCCAGGGCCAGGGCCAGGGCCAGGGCCAGGGCCAGGCCAGGGCCAGGCCAGGGCCAGGGCCAGGGCCAGGGCCAGGGCCAGGGCCAGGGCCAGGGCCAGGGCCAGGGCCAGGGCCAGGGCCAGGGCCAGGGCCAGGGCCAGGGCCAGGGCCAGGGCCAGGGCCAGGGCCAGGGCCAGGGCCAGGGCCAGGGCCAGGGCCAGGGCCAGGGCCAGGGCCAGGGCCAGGGCCAGGGCCAGGCCAGGGCCAGGGCCAGGCCAGGGCCAGGGCCAGGGCCAGGGCCAGGGCCAGGGCCAGGGCCAGGGCCAGGGCCAGGGCCAGGGCCAGGGCCAGGGCCAGGGCCAGGGCCAGGGCCAGGCCAGGGCCAGGCCAGGGCCAGGGCCAGGGCCAGGCCAGGGCCAGGGCCAGGGCCAGGGCCAGGGCCAGGGCCAGGGCCAGGGCCAGGGCCAGGGCCAGGGCCAGGGCCAGGGCCAGGGCCAGGGCCAGGGCCAGGGCCAGGCCAGGCCAGGCCAGGGCCAGGGCCAGGGCCAGGGCCAGGGCCAGGGCCAGGGCCAGGGCCAGGGCCAGGGCCAGGGCCAGGGCCAGGGCCAGGGCCAGGGCCAGGGCCAGGGCCAGGGCCAGGGCCAGGGCCAGGGCCAGGCCAGGCCAGGGCCAGGGCCAGGGCCAGGGCCAGGGCCAGGGCCAGGGCCAGGGCCAGGGCCAGGCCAGGGCCAGGGCCAGGGCCAGGGCCAGGCCAGGCCAGGGCCAGGGCCAGGGCCAGGCCAGGCCAGGGCCAGGGCCAGGGCCAGGGCCAGGGCCAGGGCCAGGGCCAGGGCCAGGGCCAGGGCCAGGGCCAGGGCCAGGGCCAGGGCCAGGGCCAGGGCCAGGGCCAGGGCCAGGGCCAGGGCCAGGGCCAGGGCCAGGCCAGGGCCAGGGCCAGGGCCAGGGCCAGGGCCAGGGCCAGGCCAGGCCAGGGCCAGGGCCAGGGCCAGGGCCAGGGCCAGGGCCAGGGCCAGGGCCAGGGCCAGGGCCAGGGCCAGGCCAGGCCAGGGCCAGGGCCAGGGCCAGGCCAGGGCCAGGGCCAGGGCCAGGGCCAGGCCAGGGCCAGGGCCAGGGCCAGGGCCAGGGCCAGGGCCAGGGCCAGGGCCAGGCCAGGCCAGGGCCAGGGCCAGGGCCAGGGCCAGGGCCAGGGCCAGGGCCAGGGCCAGGGCCAGGGCCAGGGCCAGGGCCAGGGCCAGGGCCAGGGCCAGGGCCAGGCCAGGCCAGGGCCAGGGCCAGGGCCAGGGCCAGGCCAGGCCAGGGCCAGGGCCAGGGCCAGGGCCAGGGCCAGGGCCAGGGCCAGGGCCAGGGCCAGGGCCAGGGCCAGGGCCAGGGCCAGGGCCAGGCCAGGGCCAGGGCCAGGGCCAGGGCCAGGGCCAGGGCCAGGGCCAGGGCCAGGGCCAGGGCCAGGGCCAGGGCCAGGGCCAGGGCCAGGGCCAGGGCCAGGGCCAGGGCCAGGGCCAGGGCCAGGCCAGGCCAGGGCCAGGGCCAGGGCCAGGGCCAGGGCCAGGGCCAGGGCCAGGCCAGGCCAGGGCCAGGGCCAGGGCCAGGGCCAGGCCAGGGCCAGGGCCAGGCCAGGCCAGGGCCAGGGCCAGGGCCAGGGCCAGGGCCAGGGCCAGGGCCAGGGCCAGGGCCAGGGCCAGGGCCAGGGCCAGGGCCAGGGCCAGGGCCAGGGCCAGGCCAGGGCCAGGGCCAGGGCCAGGCCAGGGCCAGGGCCAGGGCCAGGGCCAGGGCCAGGGCCAGGGCCAGGGCCAGGGCCAGGGCCAGGGCCAGGGCCAGGGCCAGGGCCAGGCCAGGCCAGGGCCAGGGCCAGGGCCAGGGCCAGGGCCAGGGCCAGGGCCAGGGCCAGGGCCAGGGCCAGGCCAGGCCAGGCCAGGGCCAGGGCCAGGGCCAGGGCCAGGGCCAGGGCCAGGGCCAGGGCCAGGGCCAGGGCCAGGGCCAGGGCCAGGGCCAGGCCAGGCCAGGCCAGGGCCAGGGCCAGGGCCAGGGCCAGGGCCAGGGCCAGGGCCAGGGCCAGGCCAGGGCCAGGGCCAGGGCCAGGCCAGGGCCAGGGCCAGGGCCAGGGCCAGGGCCAGGGCCAGGGCCAGGGCCAGGGCCAGGGCCAGGGCCAGGCCAGGGCCAGGCCAGGGCCAGGCCAGGGCCAGGGCCAGGGCCAGGGCCAGGGCCAGGCCAGGGCCAGGGCCAGGGCCAGGGCCAGGCCAGGCCAGGGCCAGGCCAGGCCAGGGCCAGGGCCAGGGCCAGGGCCAGGCCAGGCCAGGGCCAGGGCCAGGGCCAGGGCCAGGGCCAGGGCCAGGGCCAGGGCCAGGGCCAGGGCCAGGGCCAGGGCCAGGGCCAGGGCCAGGGCCAGGGCCAGGGCCAGGGCCAGGGCCAGGGCCAGGGCCAGGGCCAGGGCCAGGGCCAGGGCCAGGGCCAGGCCAGGGCCAGGGCCAGGGCCAGGGCCAGGGCCAGGGCCAGGGCCAGGGCCAGGGCCAGGCCAGGGCCAGGGCCAGGCCAGGGCCAGGGCCAGGGCCAGGGCCAGGGCCAGGGCCAGGGCCAGGGCCAGGGCCAGGGCCAGGGCCAGGGCCAGGGCCAGGGCCAGGGCCAGGGCCAGGGCCAGGGCCAGGGCCAGGCCAGGGCCAGGGCCAGGGCCAGGCCAGGGCCAGGCCAGGCCAGGGCCAGGGCCAGGGCCAGGGCCAGGGCCAGGGCCAGGGCCAGGCCAGGGCCAGGGCCAGGGCCAGGGCCAGGGCCAGGGCCAGGGCCAGGGCCAGGGCCAGGGCCAGGGCCAGGGCCAGGGCCAGGGCCAGGCCAGGCCAGGGCCAGGGCCAGGGCCAGGGCCAGGGCCAGGGCCAGGGCCAGGGCCAGGGCCAGGGCCAGGGCCAGGGCCAGGGCCAGGGCCAGGCCAGGGCCAGGGCCAGGGCCAGGGCCAGGGCCAGGGCCAGGGCCAGGGCCAGGGCCAGGGCCAGGGCCAGGGCCAGGCCAGGGCCAGGCCAGGCCAGGGCCAGGGCCAGGGCCAGGGCCAGGGCCAGGCCAGGGCCAGGGCCAGGCCAGGGCCAGGGCCAGGCCAGGGCCAGGGCCAGGGCCAGGGCCAGGGCCAGGGCCAGGCCAGGCCAGGCCAGGCCAGGGCCAGGGCCAGGGCCAGGGCCAGGGCCAGGGCCAGGGCCAGGGCCAGGGCCAGGGCCAGGGCCAGGGCCAGGCCAGGGCCAGGGCCAGGGCCAGGGCCAGGGCCAGGGCCAGGCCAGGCCAGGGCCAGGGCCAGGGCCAGGGCCAGGGCCAGGGCCAGGGCCAGGGCCAGGGCCAGGGCCAGGGCCAGGGCCAGGGCCAGGGCCAGGGCCAGGGCCAGGCCAGGGCCAGGGCCAGGGCCAGGGCCAGGGCCAGGGCCAGGGCCAGGGCCAGGCCAGGGCCAGGGCCAGGGCCAGGGCCAGGGCCAGGCCAGGCCAGGGCCAGGGCCAGGGCCAGGGCCAGGCCAGGGCCAGGGCCAGGCCAGGCCAGGGCCAGGGCCAGGGCCAGGGCCAGGGCCAGGGCCAGGGCCAGGGCCAGGGCCAGGGCCAGGGCCAGGGCCAGGGCCAGGGCCAGGGCCAGGGCCAGGGCCAGGGCCAGGGCCAGGGCCAGGGCCAGGGCCAGGGCCAGGGCCAGGCCAGGGCCAGGGCCAGGGCCAGGCCAGGGCCAGGCCAGGCCAGGGCCAGGGCCAGGGCCAGGGCCAGGGCCAGGGCCAGGCCAGGGCCAGGGCCAGGGCCAGGGCCAGGGCCAGGGCCAGGGCCAGGGCCAGGGCCAGGGCCAGGGCCAGGGCCAGGGCCAGGCCAGGGCCAGGGCCAGGGCCAGGCCAGGGCCAGGCCAGGCCAGGGCCAGGGCCAGGGCCAGGGCCAGGGCCAGGGCCAGGGCCAGGGCCAGGGCCAGGGCCAGGGCCAGGGCCAGGCCAGGCCAGGGCCAGGGCCAGGGCCAGGGCCAGGGCCAGGGCCAGGGCCAGGGCCAGGCCAGGCCAGGGCCAGGGCCAGGGCCAGGGCCAGGCCAGGCCAGGGCCAGGGCCAGGGCCAGGGCCAGGGCCAGGGCCAGGGCCAGGGCCAGGGCCAGGGCCAGGGCCAGGGCCAGGGCCAGGGCCAGGGCCAGGCCAGGGCCAGGGCCAGGGCCAGGGCCAGGGCCAGGCCAGGCCAGGGCCAGGGCCAGGCCAGGCCAGGCCAGGGCCAGGGCCAGGCCAGGGCCAGGGCCAGGGCCAGGGCCAGGGCCAGGGCCAGGGCCAGGGCCAGGGCCAGGCCAGGCCAGGGCCAGGGCCAGGGCCAGGCCAGGCCAGGGCCAGGGCCAGGGCCAGGGCCAGGCCAGGGCCAGGCCAGGCCAGGGCCAGGGCCAGGGCCAGGCCAGGCCAGGCCAGGGCCAGGGCCAGGCCAGGCCAGGGCCAGGGCCAGGGCCAGGGCCAGGGCCAGGGCCAGGGCCAGGGCCAGGGCCAGGGCCAGGGCCAGGGCCAGGGCCAGGGCCAGGGCCAGGGCCAGGGCCAGGGCCAGGGCCAGGGCCAGGGCCAGGGCCAGGGCCAGGGCCAGGGCCAGGGCCAGGGCCAGGGCCAGGCCAGGGCCAGGGCCAGGGCCAGGCCAGGCCAGGCCAGGGCCAGGGCCAGGCCAGGGCCAGGGCCAGGGCCAGGGCCAGGGCCAGGGCCAGGGCCAGGGCCAGGGCCAGGGCCAGGGCCAGGGCCAGGGCCAGGGCCAGGGCCAGGGCCAGGGCCAGGGCCAGGGCCAGGGCCAGGGCCAGGGCCAGGGCCAGGGCCAGGGCCAGGGCCAGGGCCAGGCCAGGGCCAGGGCCAGGGCCAGGGCCAGGGCCAGGGCCAGGGCCAGGGCCAGGGCCAGGGCCAGGGCCAGGGCCAGGGCCAGGGCCAGGGCCAGGGCCAGGGCCAGGGCCAGGCCAGGCCAGGGCCAGGGCCAGGGCCAGGGCCAGGGCCAGGGCCAGGGCCAGGGCCAGGGCCAGGGCCAGGGCCAGGGCCAGGGCCAGGGCCAGGGCCAGGCCAGGGCCAGGGCCAGGGCCAGGGCCAGGGCCAGGGCCAGGGCCAGGGCCAGGGCCAGGGCCAGGGCCAGGGCCAGGGCCAGGGCCAGGCCAGGGCCAGGGCCAGGGCCAGGGCCAGGGCCAGGGCCAGGGCCAGGGCCAGGGCCAGGGCCAGGGCCAGGCCAGGCCAGGGCCAGGCCAGGCCAGGGCCAGGGCCAGGGCCAGGGCCAGGGCCAGGGCCAGGGCCAGGGCCAGGCCAGGCCAGGGCCAGGGCCAGGGCCAGGGCCAGGGCCAGGCCAGGCCAGGGCCAGGGCCAGGGCCAGGGCCAGGGCCAGGCCAGGGCCAGGGCCAGGGCCAGGGCCAGGGCCAGGCCAGGCCAGGGCCAGGGCCAGGGCCAGGGCCAGGGCCAGGGCCAGGGCCAGGCCAGGGCCAGGGCCAGGGCCAGGGCCAGGGCCAGGCCAGGCCAGGGCCAGGGCCAGGGCCAGGGCCAGGGCCAGGGCCAGGGCCAGGCCAGGCCAGGGCCAGGGCCAGGGCCAGGGCCAGGCCAGGGCCAGGGCCAGGGCCAGGGCCAGGGCCAGGGCCAGGGCCAGGGCCAGGGCCAGGGCCAGGGCCAGGGCCAGGCCAGGCCAGGGCCAGGGCCAGGGCCAGGGCCAGGCCAGGGCCAGGGCCAGGGCCAGGGCCAGGGCCAGGGCCAGGGCCAGGGCCAGGCCAGGGCCAGGGCCAGGGCCAGGCCAGGGCCAGGGCCAGGGCCAGGGCCAGGGCCAGGCCAGGCCAGGGCCAGGGCCAGGGCCAGGGCCAGGGCCAGGGCCAGGGCCAGGCCAGGGCCAGGGCCAGGGCCAGGGCCAGGGCCAGGGCCAGGGCCAGGGCCAGGGCCAGGGCCAGGGCCAGGGCCAGGGCCAGGGCCAGGGCCAGGCCAGGCCAGGGCCAGGGCCAGGGCCAGGCCAGGCCAGGGCCAGGCCAGGCCAGGGCCAGGGCCAGGGCCAGGGCCAGGGCCAGGGCCAGGGCCAGGGCCAGGGCCAGGGCCAGGGCCAGGGCCAGGGCCAGGGCCAGGGCCAGGGCCAGGGCCAGGGCCAGGGCCAGGGCCAGGGCCAGGGCCAGGGCCAGGGCCAGGGCCAGGGCCAGGGCCAGGGCCAGGCCAGGGCCAGGGCCAGGGCCAGGGCCAGGGCCAGGGCCAGGGCCAGGGCCAGGGCCAGGGCCAGGGCCAGGCCAGGGCCAGGGCCAGGGCCAGGGCCAGGGCCAGGCCAGGGCCAGGGCCAGGGCCAGGGCCAGGGCCAGGGCCAGGGCCAGGCCAGGGCCAGGGCCAGGGCCAGGGCCAGGGCCAGGCCAGGGCCAGGGCCAGGGCCAGGGCCAGGGCCAGGGCCAGGGCCAGGGCCAGGGCCAGGGCCAGGGCCAGGGCCAGGGCCAGGGCCAGGGCCAGGGCCAGGGCCAGGGCCAGGCCAGGGCCAGGGCCAGGGCCAGGGCCAGGGCCAGGGCCAGGGCCAGGGCCAGGGCCAGGGCCAGGGCCAGGGCCAGGGCCAGGGCCAGGGCCAGGGCCAGGGCCAGGGCCAGGCCAGGGCCAGGGCCAGGGCCAGGGCCAGGGCCAGGGCCAGGGCCAGGCCAGGCCAGGGCCAGGGCCAGGGCCAGGGCCAGGGCCAGGGCCAGGGCCAGGGCCAGGGCCAGGGCCAGGGCCAGGCCAGGCCAGGGCCAGGGCCAGGGCCAGGGCCAGGGCCAGGGCCAGGCCAGGGCCAGGGCCAGGGCCAGGGCCAGGGCCAGGGCCAGGGCCAGGGCCAGGGCCAGGGCCAGGCCAGGGCCAGGGCCAGGGCCAGGCCAGGGCCAGGGCCAGGGCCAGGGCCAGGGCCAGGGCCAGGGCCAGGGCCAGGCCAGGGCCAGGGCCAGGGCCAGGGCCAGGGCCAGGGCCAGGGCCAGGCCAGGGCCAGGGCCAGGGCCAGGGCCAGGGCCAGGGCCAGGGCCAGGCCAGGGCCAGGGCCAGGGCCAGGGCCAGGGCCAGGGCCAGGGCCAGGCCAGGGCCAGGGCCAGGGCCAGGGCCAGGGCCAGGGCCAGGGCCAGGCCAGGGCCAGGGCCAGGGCCAGGGCCAGGGCCAGGGCCAGGGCCAGGGCCAGGGCCAGGGCCAGGGCCAGGGCCAGGGCCAGGGCCAGGGCCAGGGCCAGGGCCAGGGCCAGGGCCAGGCCAGGGCCAGGGCCAGGGCCAGGGCCAGGGCCAGGGCCAGGGCCAGGGCCAGGGCCAGGGCCAGGGCCAGGGCCAGGGCCAGGGCCAGGGCCAGGGCCAGGGCCAGGGCCAGGGCCAGGGCCAGGGCCAGGGCCAGGGCCAGGGCCAGGCCAGGGCCAGGGCCAGGGCCAGGGCCAGGCCAGGGCCAGGGCCAGGGCCAGGGCCAGGGCCAGGGCCAGGGCCAGGGCCAGGGCCAGGGCCAGGGCCAGGGCCAGGGCCAGGGCCAGGGCCAGGGCCAGGGCCAGGGCCAGGGCCAGGGCCAGGGCCAGGGCCAGGGCCAGGGCCAGGCCAGGGCCAGGCCAGGCCAGGCCAGGGCCAGGGCCAGGGCCAGGGCCAGGCCAGGGCCAGGGCCAGGGCCAGGGCCAGGGCCAGGGCCAGGGCCAGGGCCAGGCCAGGCCAGGCCAGGGCCAGGGCCAGGGCCAGGGCCAGGCCAGGGCCAGGCCAGGGCCAGGGCCAGGGCCAGGGCCAGGGCCAGGCCAGGCCAGGGCCAGGGCCAGGCCAGGGCCAGGGCCAGGGCCAGGGCCAGGCCAGGGCCAGGCCAGGGCCAGGGCCAGGGCCAGGGCCAGGGCCAGGGCCAGGGCCAGGGCCAGGGCCAGGGCCAGGGCCAGGCCAGGCCAGGCCAGGGCCAGGGCCAGGGCCAGGCCAGGCCAGGGCCAGGGCCAGGGCCAGGGCCAGGGCCAGGGCCAGGGCCAGGGCCAGGGCCAGGGCCAGGGCCAGGGCCAGGGCCAGGGCCAGGGCCAGGGCCAGGGCCAGGGCCAGGGCCAGGGCCAGGGCCAGGGCCAGGGCCAGGGCCAGGGCCAGGGCCAGGGCCAGGCCAGGCCAGGGCCAGGGCCAGGGCCAGGGCCAGGGCCAGGGCCAGGGCCAGGCCAGGGCCAGGGCCAGGGCCAGGGCCAGGGCCAGGGCCAGGGCCAGGGCCAGGGCCAGGGCCAGGGCCAGGGCCAGGCCAGGGCCAGGGCCAGGGCCAGGGCCAGGGCCAGGGCCAGGGCCAGGGCCAGGGCCAGGGCCAGGGCCAGGGCCAGGGCCAGGGCCAGGGCCAGGGCCAGGGCCAGGGCCAGGGCCAGGGCCAGGGCCAGGGCCAGGGCCAGGGCCAGGGCCAGGGCCAGGGCCAGGCCAGGCCAGGGCCAGGGCCAGGGCCAGGGCCAGGGCCAGGGCCAGGGCCAGGCCAGGGCCAGGGCCAGGGCCAGGCCAGGGCCAGGGCCAGGGCCAGGGCCAGGGCCAGGGCCAGGGCCAGGGCCAGGGCCAGGGCCAGGGCCAGGGCCAGGGCCAGGGCCAGGCCAGGCCAGGGCCAGGGCCAGGC
Organism: Otocolobus manul; assembly: GCA_028564725.2. Classification (NCBI taxonomy): domain Eukaryota; kingdom Metazoa; phylum Chordata; class Mammalia; order Carnivora; family Felidae; genus Otocolobus; species Otocolobus manul. The sequence continues at coordinate 62,161,843 of CM066687.1, forward strand.
CAGGCCAGGGCCAGGGCCAGGGCCAGGGCCAGGGCCAGGCCAGGGCCAGGGCCAGGGCCAGGGCCAGGGCCAGGGCCAGGGCCAGGGCCAGGGCCAGGGCCAGGGCCAGGCCAGGCCAGGGCCAGGGCCAGGGCCAGGGCCAGGCCAGGCCAGGGCCAGGGCCAGGGCCAGGGCCAGGGCCAGGCCAGGCCAGGGCCAGGGCCAGGGCCAGGGCCAGGGCCAGGGCCAGGGCCAGGGCCAGGCCAGGCCAGGGCCAGGGCCAGGGCCAGGGCCAGGGCCAGGGCCAGGGCCAGGCCAGGGCCAGGCCAGGCCAGGGCCAGGGCCAGGGCCAGGGCCAGGGCCAGGGCCAGGGCCAGGGCCAGGGCCAGGGCCAGGGCCAGGCCAGGCCAGGGCCAGGGCCAGGGCCAGGGCCAGGGCCAGGGCCAGGCCAGGCCAGGGCCAGGGCCAGGGCCAGGGCCAGGGCCAGGGCCAGGGCCAGGGCCAGGGCCAGGGCCAGGGCCAGGCCAGGGCCAGGGCCAGGGCCAGGCCAGGGCCAGGGCCAGGGCCAGGGCCAGGCCAGGCCAGGGCCAGGGCCAGGGCCAGGGCCAGGGCCAGGGCCAGGGCCAGGGCCAGGGCCAGGGCCAGGGCCAGGGCCAGGCCAGGCCAGGGCCAGGGCCAGGGCCAGGGCCAGGGCCAGGGCCAGGGCCAGGGCCAGGGCCAGGGCCAGGGCCAGGGCCAGGGCCAGGGCCAGGGCCAGGGCCAGGGCCAGGGCCAGGGCCAGGGCCAGGGCCAGGGCCAGGGCCAGGGCCAGGGCCAGGGCCAGGCCAGGGCCAGGGCCAGGGCCAGGGCCAGGGCCAGGGCCAGGGCCAGGGCCAGGGCCAGGGCCAGGGCCAGGCCAGGGCCAGGGCCAGGGCCAGGGCCAGGGCCAGGGCCAGGCCAGGGCCAGGGCCAGGGCCAGGGCCAGGGCCAGGGCCAGGGCCAGGGCCAGGGCCAGGGCCAGGGCCAGGGCCAGGGCCAGGCCAGGGCCAGGGCCAGGGCCAGGCCAGGGCCAGGGCCAGGGCCAGGGCCAGGGCCAGGGCCAGGGCCAGGGCCAGGCCAGGCCAGGGCCAGGGCCAGGGCCAGGGCCAGGGCCAGGGCCAGGGCCAGGCCAGGGCCAGGGCCAGGGCCAGGGCCAGGGCCAGGCCAGGCCAGGGCCAGGGCCAGGGCCAGGGCCAGGGCCAGGGCCAGGCCAGGCCAGGGCCAGGGCCAGGCCAGGGCCAGGGCCAGGGCCAGGCCAGGGCCAGGGCCAGGCCAGGCCAGGGCCAGGGCCAGGCCAGGGCCAGGGCCAGGGCCAGGGCCAGGGCCAGGCCAGGCCAGGCCAGGGCCAGGCCAGGCCAGGCCAGGGCCAGGGCCAGGGCCAGGGCCAGGGCCAGGGCCAGGGCCAGGGCCAGGGCCAGGCCAGGCCAGGGCCAGGGCCAGGGCCAGGCCAGGGCCAGGGCCAGGGCCAGGGCCAGGGCCAGGGCCAGGGCCAGGGCCAGGGCCAGGCCAGGGCCAGGGCCAGGGCCAGGGCCAGGGCCAGGGCCAGGGCCAGGGCCAGGGCCAGGGCCAGGGCCAGGGCCAGGGCCAGGCCAGGCCAGGGCCAGGGCCAGGGCCAGGCCAGGCCAGGGCCAGGGCCAGGGCCAGGGCCAGGGCCAGGGCCAGGGCCAGGGCCAGGGCCAGGGCCAGGGCCAGGGCCAGGGCCAGGGCCAGGGCCAGGGCCAGGGCCAGGGCCAGGGCCAGGGCCAGGGCCAGGCCAGGGCCAGGGCCAGGGCCAGGGCCAGGGCCAGGGCCAGGGCCAGGGCCAGGGCCAGGGCCAGGGCCAGGGCCAGGGCCAGGGCCAGGGCCAGGCCAGGGCCAGGGCCAGGCCAGGCCAGGGCCAGGGCCAGGGCCAGGGCCAGGGCCAGGGCCAGGCCAGGGCCAGGGCCAGGGCCAGGGCCAGGGCCAGGGCCAGGGCCAGGGCCAGGCCAGGGCCAGGGCCAGGGCCAGGGCCAGGGCCAGGGCCAGGGCCAGGGCCAGGGCCAGGGCCAGGGCCAGGGCCAGGGCCAGGGCCAGGGCCAGGGCCAGGGCCAGGCCAGGCCAGGGCCAGGGCCAGGCCAGGGCCAGGGCCAGGGCCAGGGCCAGGGCCAGGGCCAGGGCCAGGGCCAGGGCCAGGGCCAGGGCCAGGCCAGGGCCAGGCCAGGGCCAGGGCCAGGGCCAGGGCCAGGGCCAGGGCCAGGGCCAGGGCCAGGGCCAGGGCCAGGCCAGGCCAGGGCCAGGGCCAGGGCCAGGGCCAGGGCCAGGGCCAGGGCCAGGCCAGGGCCAGGGCCAGGCCAGGGCCAGGGCCAGGCCAGGGCCAGGGCCAGGGCCAGGCCAGGCCAGGGCCAGGGCCAGGGCCAGGGCCAGGGCCAGGCCAGGCCAGGGCCAGGGCCAGGGCCAGGGCCAGGGCCAGGGCCAGGGCCAGGGCCAGGCCAGGGCCAGGGCCAGGGCCAGGGCCAGGGCCAGGCCAGGCCAGGCCAGGGCCAGGGCCAGGGCCAGGGCCAGGGCCAGGGCCAGGCCAGGCCAGGCCAGGCCAGGGCCAGGCCAGGGCCAGGGCCAGGGCCAGGGCCAGGGCCAGGCCAGGCCAGGGCCAGGGCCAGGGCCAGGGCCAGGGCCAGGGCCAGGGCCAGGGCCAGGGCCAGGGCCAGGGCCAGGCCAGGGCCAGGCCAGGGCCAGGGCCAGGGCCAGGGCCAGGGCCAGGGCCAGGGCCAGGGCCAGGGCCAGGGCCAGGGCCAGGCCAGGCCAGGGCCAGGGCCAGGGCCAGGGCCAGGGCCAGGGCCAGGGCCAGGGCCAGGGCCAGGCCAGGCCAGGGCCAGGGCCAGGGCCAGGGCCAGGGCCAGGGCCAGGGCCAGGGCCAGGGCCAGGGCCAGGGCCAGGGCCAGGGCCAGGGCCAGGGCCAGGGCCAGGGCCAGGGCCAGGCCAGGGCCAGGGCCAGGCCAGGGCCAGGGCCAGGGCCAGGCCAGGGCCAGGGCCAGGGCCAGGGCCAGGGCCAGGGCCAGGGCCAGGCCAGGCCAGGCCAGGCCAGGGCCAGGGCCAGGGCCAGGCCAGGCCAGGCCAGGGCCAGGCCAGGGCCAGGGCCAGGGCCAGGGCCAGGGCCAGGGCCAGGGCCAGGGCCAGGGCCAGGGCCAGGGCCAGGGCCAGGGCCAGGCCAGGGCCAGGGCCAGGCCAGGCCAGGGCCAGGGCCAGGCCAGGCCAGGGCCAGGGCCAGGGCCAGGCCAGGCCAGGCCAGGGCCAGGGCCAGGGCCAGGGCCAGGCCAGGGCCAGGGCCAGGGCCAGGGCCAGGCCAGGCCAGGCCAGGCCAGGGCCAGGCCAGGCCAGGGCCAGGGCCAGGGCCAGGGCCAGGGCCAGGGCCAGGCCAGGCCAGGCCAGGGCCAGGGCCAGGCCAGGGCCAGGGCCAGGGCCAGGCCAGGCCAGGGCCAGGGCCAGGGCCAGGGCCAGGCCAGGCCAGGCCAGGGCCAGGGCCAGGGCCAGGGCCAGGGCCAGGCCAGGCCAGGCCAGGGCCAGGGCCAGGCCAGGGCCAGGGCCAGGGCCAGGCCAGGCCAGGGCCAGGGCCAGGGCCAGGGCCAGGGCCAGGGCCAGGGCCAGGGCCAGGGCCAGGCCAGGGCCAGGGCCAGGGCCAGGGCCAGGGCCAGGGCCAGGGCCAGGGCCAGGCCAGGGCCAGGGCCAGGGCCAGGGCCAGGGCCAGGGCCAGGGCCAGGGCCAGGGCCAGGGCCAGGGCCAGGGCCAGGGCCAGGCCAGGGCCAGGGCCAGGGCCAGGGCCAGGCCAGGGCCAGGGCCAGGGCCAGGGCCAGGGCCAGGCCAGGGCCAGGGCCAGGGCCAGGGCCAGGCCAGGGCCAGGCCAGGGCCAGGGCCAGGGCCAGGCCAGGCCAGGCCAGGGCCAGGGCCAGGGCCAGGGCCAGGGCCAGGCCAGGGCCAGGGCCAGGCCAGGGCCAGGGCCAGGGCCAGGGCCAGGGCCAGGGCCAGGGCCAGGCCAGGCCAGGCCAGGCCAGGGCCAGGGCCAGGGCCAGGGCCAGGGCCAGGCCAGGGCCAGGGCCAGGGCCAGGGCCAGGGCCAGGGCCAGGGCCAGGGCCAGGGCCAGGGCCAGGGCCAGGGCCAGGGCCAGGGCCAGGGCCAGGCCAGGGCCAGGGCCAGGGCCAGGGCCAGGGCCAGGCCAGGCCAGGGCCAGGCCAGGGCCAGGGCCAGGGCCAGGGCCAGGGCCAGGCCAGGGCCAGGGCCAGGGCCAGGGCCAGGGCCAGGGCCAGGGCCAGGGCCAGGGCCAGGCCAGGCCAGGCCAGGGCCAGGCCAGGGCCAGGGCCAGGGCCAGGCCAGGGCCAGGGCCAGGGCCAGGGCCAGGGCCAGGCCAGGGCCAGGGCCAGGGCCAGGCCAGGGCCAGGGCCAGGGCCAGGCCAGGCCAGGGCCAGGGCCAGGGCCAGGGCCAGGGCCAGGGCCAGGGCCAGGGCCAGGGCCAGGGCCAGGGCCAGGGCCAGGGCCAGGGCCAGGGCCAGGGCCAGGCCAGGCCAGGGCCAGGGCCAGGCCAGGGCCAGGGCCAGGGCCAGGGCCAGGGCCAGGGCCAGGCCAGGGCCAGGGCCAGGGCCAGGGCCAGGGCCAGGGCCAGGCCAGGCCAGGGCCAGGGCCAGGCCAGGGCCAGGGCCAGGGCCAGGGCCAGGGCCAGGGCCAGGGCCAGGGCCAGGGCCAGGGCCAGGCCAGGGCCAGGGCCAGGGCCAGGGCCAGGGCCAGGCCAGGCCAGGCCAGGGCCAGGGCCAGGGCCAGGGCCAGGGCCAGGGCCAGGGCCAGGGCCAGGCCAGGCCAGGGCCAGGGCCAGGGCCAGGGCCAGGGCCAGGGCCAGGGCCAGGGCCAGGGCCAGGCCAGGGCCAGGGCCAGGGCCAGGCCAGGCCAGGGCCAGGGCCAGGCCAGGGCCAGGGCCAGGGCCAGGGCCAGGGCCAGGCCAGGCCAGGGCCAGGGCCAGGGCCAGGCCAGGCCAGGCCAGGGCCAGGCCAGGGCCAGGCCAGGCCAGGGCCAGGGCCAGGGCCAGGGCCAGGCCAGGCCAGGGCCAGGGCCAGGGCCAGGGCCAGGGCCAGGCCAGGGCCAGGGCCAGGGCCAGGGCCAGGGCCAGGGCCAGGGCCAGGGCCAGGGCCAGGCCAGGGCCAGGGCCAGGGCCAGGGCCAGGGCCAGGGCCAGGCCAGGCCAGGGCCAGGGCCAGGGCCAGGGCCAGGGCCAGGGCCAGGGCCAGGGCCAGGGCCAGGGCCAGGGCCAGGGCCAGGGCCAGGCCAGGGCCAGGGCCAGGGCCAGGGCCAGGGCCAGGGCCAGGCCAGGGCCAGGGCCAGGGCCAGGGCCAGGGCCAGGGCCAGGGCCAGGCCAGGGCCAGGGCCAGGGCCAGGGCCAGGGCCAGGGCCAGGGCCAGGGCCAGGCCAGGGCCAGGGCCAGGGCCAGGGCCAGGGCCAGGGCCAGGGCCAGGGCCAGGGCCAGGCCAGGGCCAGGGCCAGGGCCAGGGCCAGGGCCAGGGCCAGGCCAGGGCCAGGGCCAGGGCCAGGCCAGGGCCAGGGCCAGGGCCAGGGCCAGGGCCAGGGCCAGGGCCAGGCCAGGCCAGGGCCAGGGCCAGGGCCAGGGCCAGGGCCAGGGCCAGGCCAGGGCCAGGGCCAGGGCCAGGGCCAGGGCCAGGGCCAGGGCCAGGGCCAGGCCAGGCCAGGGCCAGGGCCAGGGCCAGGCCAGGGCCAGGCCAGGGCCAGGGCCAGGGCCAGGGCCAGGGCCAGGGCCAGGGCCAGGGCCAGGGCCAGGCCAGGGCCAGGGCCAGGGCCAGGGCCAGGGCCAGGCCAGGGCCAGGCCAGGCCAGGGCCAGGGCCAGGGCCAGGGCCAGGCCAGGGCCAGGGCCAGGCCAGGCCAGGGCCAGGCCAGGCCAGGGCCAGGGCCAGGCCAGGCCAGGGCCAGGGCCAGGCCAGGCCAGGGCCAGGGCCAGGCCAGGCCAGGCCAGGGCCAGGGCCAGGGCCAGGGCCAGGGCCAGGCCAGGCCAGGGCCAGGGCCAGGGCCAGGCCAGGGCCAGGCCAGGGCCAGGGCCAGGGCCAGGGCCAGGGCCAGGCCAGGCCAGGGCCAGGGCCAGGGCCAGGGCCAGGGCCAGGGCCAGGGCCAGGGCCAGGGCCAGGGCCAGGGCCAGGGCCAGGCCAGGGCCAGGGCCAGGGCCAGGGCCAGGGCCAGGGCCAGGGCCAGGGCCAGGGCCAGGGCCAGGGCCAGGCCAGGCCAGGGCCAGGGCCAGGGCCAGGGCCAGGGCCAGGGCCAGGGCCAGGGCCAGGGCCAGGGCCAGGGCCAGGGCCAGGGCCAGGGCCAGGGCCAGGGCCAGGGCCAGGCCAGGCCAGGGCCAGGGCCAGGGCCAGGGCCAGGGCCAGGGCCAGGGCCAGGGCCAGGGCCAGGGCCAGGGCCAGGGCCAGGGCCAGGGCCAGGGCCAGGGCCAGGCCAGGGCCAGGGCCAGGGCCAGGCCAGGCCAGGGCCAGGGCCAGGCCAGGGCCAGGGCCAGGGCCAGGGCCAGGCCAGGGCCAGGGCCAGGGCCAGGGCCAGGCCAGGCCAGGGCCAGGGCCAGGGCCAGGGCCAGGGCCAGGGCCAGGGCCAGGGCCAGGGCCAGGCCAGGGCCAGGGCCAGGGCCAGGGCCAGGGCCAGGGCCAGGGCCAGGGCCAGGGCCAGGGCCAGGGCCAGGGCCAGGGCCAGGGCCAGGGCCAGGGCCAGGGCCAGGGCCAGGGCCAGGGCCAGGGCCAGGGCCAGGGCCAGGGCCAGGGCCAGGGCCAGGGCCAGGGCCAGGGCCAGGGCCAGGCCAGGGCCAGGGCCAGGGCCAGGGCCAGGGCCAGGCCAGGGCCAGGCCAGGCCAGGGCCAGGCCAGGCCAGGGCCAGGGCCAGGGCCAGGGCCAGGGCCAGGGCCAGGGCCAGGCCAGGGCCAGGGCCAGGGCCAGGGCCAGGGCCAGGGCCAGGGCCAGGGCCAGGGCCAGGGCCAGGGCCAGGCCAGGGCCAGGGCCAGGGCCAGGGCCAGGGCCAGGGCCAGGCCAGGCCAGGGCCAGGGCCAGGGCCAGGGCCAGGCCAGGCCAGGCCAGGGCCAGGGCCAGGCCAGGCCAGGGCCAGGCCAGGCCAGGGCCAGGGCCAGGGCCAGGGCCAGGCCAGGCCAGGGCCAGGGCCAGGCCAGGCCAGGGCCAGGGCCAGGGCCAGGGCCAGGGCCAGGCCAGGCCAGGGCCAGGGCCAGGGCCAGGGCCAGGGCCAGGGCCAGGGCCAGGGCCAGGCCAGGCCAGGGCCAGGGCCAGGGCCAGGGCCAGGGCCAGGCCAGGCCAGGGCCAGGCCAGGCCAGGGCCAGGGCCAGGGCCAGGCCAGGGCCAGGGCCAGGGCCAGGGCCAGGGCCAGGGCCAGGGCCAGGCCAGGGCCAGGGCCAGGGCCAGGGCCAGGGCCAGGGCCAGGGCCAGGGCCAGGGCCAGGGCCAGGGCCAGGGCCAGGGCCAGGGCCAGGGCCAGGCCAGGCCAGGGCCAGGGCCAGGGCCAGGGCCAGGGCCAGGGCCAGGGCCAGGGCCAGGGCCAGGGCCAGGGCCAGGGCCAGGGCCAGGCCAGGGCCAGGGCCAGGGCCAGGGCCAGGGCCAGGGCCAGGGCCAGGGCCAGGCCAGGCCAGGGCCAGGCCAGGGCCAGGGCCAGGGCCAGGGCCAGGCCAGGGCCAGGGCCAGGGCCAGGGCCAGGGCCAGGGCCAGGGCCAGGGCCAGGGCCAGGGCCAGGGCCAGGGCCAGGGCCAGGGCCAGGGCCAGGGCCAGGGCCAGGGCCAGGGCCAGGGCCAGGCCAGGCCAGGCCAGGGCCAGGGCCAGGGCCAGGGCCAGGGCCAGGGCCAGGGCCAGGCCAGGGCCAGGGCCAGGGCCAGGCCAGGGCCAGGGCCAGGGCCAGGGCCAGGCCAGGGCCAGGGCCAGGGCCAGGGCCAGGGCCAGGGCCAGGGCCAGGGCCAGGGCCAGGGCCAGGGCCAGGGCCAGGCCAGGCCAGGGCCAGGGCCAGGGCCAGGCCAGGCCAGGGCCAGGGCCAGGGCCAGGGCCAGGGCCAGGCCAGGGCCAGGGCCAGGCCAGGGCCAGGGCCAGGGCCAGGCCAGGGCCAGGGCCAGGCCAGGCCAGGGCCAGGCCAGGCCAGGCCAGGGCCAGGGCCAGGCCAGGCCAGGGCCAGGGCCAGGGCCAGGGCCAGGGCCAGGGCCAGGGCCAGGGCCAGGCCAGGGCCAGGGCCAGGGCCAGGCCAGGCCAGGGCCAGGCCAGGGCCAGGCCAGGGCCAGGGCCAGGGCCAGGGCCAGGGCCAGGGCCAGGGCCAGGGCCAGGGCCAGGGCCAGGGCCAGGGCCAGGGCCAGGCCAGGGCCAGGGCCAGGGCCAGGGCCAGGGCCAGGCCAGGGCCAGGGCCAGGGCCAGGCCAGGGCCAGGGCCAGGGCCAGGGCCAGGGCCAGGGCCAGGGCCAGGGCCAGGGCCAGGGCCAGGGCCAGGGCCAGGGCCAGGCCAGGCCAGGGCCAGGGCCAGGGCCAGGGCCAGGGCCAGGGCCAGGCCAGGGCCAGGGCCAGGGCCAGGGCCAGGCCAGCCAGGGCCAGGGCCAGGCCAGGGCCAGGGCCAGGGCCAGGGCCAGGGCCAGGGCCAGGGCCAGGGCCAGGGCCAGGGCCAGGGCCAGGGCCAGGCCAGGCCAGGGCCAGGCCAGGGCCAGGGCCAGGGCCAGGGCCAGGGCCAGGGCCAGGGCCAGGGCCAGGGCCAGGCCAGGCCAGGGCCAGGGCCAGGGCCAGGGCCAGGGCCAGGGCCAGGGCCAGGCCAGGGCCAGGGCCAGGGCCAGGGCCAGGCCAGGGCCAGGGCCAGGGCCAGGCCAGGGCCAGGCCAGGCCAGGGCCAGGGCCAGGGCCAGGGCCAGGGCCAGGGCCAGGGCCAGGGCCAGGCCAGGGCCAGGGCCAGGGCCAGGGCCAGGGCCAGGGCCAGGGCCAGGCCAGGCCAGGCCAGGGCCAGGGCCAGGGCCAGGGCCAGGGCCAGGCCAGGGCCAGGCCAGGCCAGGGCCAGGCCAGGGCCAGGGCCAGGGCCAGGGCCAGGCCAGGCCAGGCCAGGCCAGGGCCAGGGCCAGGGCCAGGGCCAGGCCAGGGCCAGGGCCAGGGCCAGGGCCAGGGCCAGGGCCAGGGCCAGGCCAGGCCAGGCCAGGCCAGGGCCAGGGCCAGGGCCAGGGCCAGGGCCAGGGCCAGGCCAGGCCAGGGCCAGGGCCAGGGCCAGGGCCAGGGCCAGGGCCAGGGCCAGGGCCAGGCCAGGGCCAGGGCCAGGCCAGGGCCAGGGCCAGGGCCAGGGCCAGGGCCAGGGCCAGGGCCAGGGCCAGGGCCAGGGCCAGGGCCAGGGCCAGGGCCAGGGCCAGGGCCAGGGCCAGGGCCAGGGCCAGGGCCAGGGCCAGGGCCAGGCCAGGCCAGGGCCAGGCCAGGCCAGGGCCAGGGCCAGGGCCAGGGCCAGGGCCAGGGCCAGGCCAGGCCAGGGCCAGGCCAGGCCAGGGCCAGGGCCAGGGCCAGGGCCAGGGCCAGGGCCAGGGCCAGGGCCAGGGCCAGGGCCAGGGCCAGGGCCAGGGCCAGGCCAGGCCAGGCCAGGGCCAGGCCAGGGCCAGGGCCAGGGCCAGGGCCAGGGCCAGGGCCAGGGCCAGGCCAGGGCCAGGGCCAGGGCCAGGGCCAGGGCCAGGGCCAGGGCCAGGGCCAGGGCCAGGCCAGGGCCAGGGCCAGGCCAGGGCCAGGGCCAGGGCCAGGGCCAGGGCCAGGGCCAGGGCCAGGGCCAGGGCCAGGGCCAGGGCCAGGGCCAGGGCCAGGGCCAGGGCCAGGGCCAGGGCCAGGGCCAGGGCCAGGGCCAGGCCAGGCCAGGCCAGGGCCAGGGCCAGGGCCAGGGCCAGGGCCAGGGCCAGGGCCAGGGCCAGGCCAGGGCCAGGGCCAGGGCCAGGGCCAGGGCCAGGGCCAGGGCCAGGGCCAGGCCAGGGCCAGGGCCAGGGCCAGGGCCAGGCCAGGGCCAGGGCCAGGGCCAGGGCCAGGGCCAGGGCCAGGGCCAGGGCCAGGGCCAGGGCCAGGCCAGGCCAGGGCCAGGCCAGGGCCAGGGCCAGGGCCAGGGCCAGGGCCAGGGCCAGGCCAGGGCCAGGGCCAGGGCCAGGGCCAGGGCCAGGGCCAGGGCCAGGGCCAGGCCAGGGCCAGGCCAGGGCCAGGCCAGGGCCAGGGCCAGGCCAGGCCAGGGCCAGGGCCAGGGCCAGGGCCAGGCCAGGGCCAGGGCCAGGGCCAGGGCCAGGCCAGGGCCAGGGCCAGGGCCAGGGCCAGGGCCAGGGCCAGGGCCAGGGCCAGGGCCAGGCCAGGCCAGGCCAGGGCCAGGCCAGGCCAGGCCAGGGCCAGGGCCAGGGCCAGGGCCAGGGCCAGGGCCAGGGCCAGGGCCAGGGCCAGGGCCAGGCCAGGGCCAGGGCCAGGCCAGGCCAGGGCCAGGCCAGGGCCAGGCCAGGCCAGGGCCAGGCCAGGCCAGGCCAGGCCAGGGCCAGGGCCAGGGCCAGGGCCAGGGCCAGGGCCAGGGCCAGGGCCAGGGCCAGGCCAGGCCAGGCCAGGGCCAGGCCAGGGCCAGGGCCAGGGCCAGGGCCAGGCCAGGGCCAGGGCCAGGGCCAGGCCAGGCCAGGGCCAGGCCAGGGCCAGGGCCAGGCCAGGGCCAGGGCCAGGGCCAGGGCCAGGCCAGGGCCAGGGCCAGGCCAGGGCCAGGGCCAGGGCCAGGGCCAGGGCCAGGGCCAGGGCCAGGGCCAGGGCCAGGGCCAGGGCCAGGCCAGGGCCAGGGCCAGGGCCAGGGCCAGGGCCAGGGCCAGGGCCAGGGCCAGGGCCAGGGCCAGGGCCAGGGCCAGGGCCAGGGCCAGGGCCAGGGCCAGGGCCAGGGCCAGGGCCAGGGCCAGGGCCAGGCCAGGGCCAGGGCCAGGGCCAGGGCCAGGGCCAGGCCAGGGCCAGGGCCAGGGCCAGGGCCAGGGCCAGGGCCAGGGCCAGGGCCAGGGCCAGGCCAGGGCCAGGGCCAGGGCCAGGGCCAGGGCCAGGGCCAGGGCCAGGGCCAGGGCCAGGGCCAGGGCCAGGCCAGGCCAGGGCCAGGGCCAGGGCCAGGGCCAGGGCCAGGGCCAGGGCCAGGGCCAGGGCCAGGGCCAGGGCCAGGCCAGGCCAGGGCCAGGCCAGGGCCAGGGCCAGGCCAGGCCAGGGCCAGGGCCAGGGCCAGGGCCAGGGCCAGGGCCAGGGCCAGGGCCAGGCCAGGGCCAGGGCCAGGGCCAGGGCCAGGGCCAGGGCCAGGGCCAGGGCCAGGGCCAGGGCCAGGCCAGGCCAGGGCCAGGGCCAGGGCCAGGGCCAGGGCCAGGGCCAGGCCAGGCCAGGCCAGGGCCAGGCCAGGGCCAGGCCAGGCCAGGGCCAGGGCCAGGGCCAGGGCCAGGGCCAGGGCCAGGGCCAGGCCAGGGCCAGGGCCAGGGCCAGGGCCAGGGCCAGGGCCAGGGCCAGGCCAGGGCCAGGGCCAGGGCCAGGCCAGGGCCAGGGCCAGGGCCAGGGCCAGGGCCAGGGCCAGGCCAGGGCCAGGGCCAGGCCAGGCCAGGGCCAGGGCCAGGGCCAGGCCAGGGCCAGGGCCAGGCCAGGCCAGGGCCAGGGCCAGGGCCAGGGCCAGGGCCAGGCCAGGCCAGGCCAGGCCAGGGCCAGGGCCAGGCCAGGGCCAGGCCAGGGCCAGGGCCAGGCCAGGCCAGGGCCAGGCCAGGGCCAGGGCCAGGCCAGGGCCAGGGCCAGGCCAGGGCCAGGCCAGGCCAGGCCAGGGCCAGGCCAGGGCCAGGGCCAGGGCCAGGGCCAGGGCCAGGGCCAGGGCCAGGGCCAGGCCAGGCCAGGGCCAGGGCCAGGGCCAGGGCCAGGGCCAGGGCCAGGCCAGGGCCAGGGCCAGGGCCAGGGCCAGGGCCAGGGCCAGGCCAGGCCAGGGCCAGGCCAGGGCCAGGGCCAGGGCCAGGGCCAGGGCCAGGGCCAGGGCCAGGGCCAGGGCCAGGGCCAGGGCCAGGCCAGGGCCAGGGCCAGGGCCAGGGCCAGGGCCAGGGCCAGGGCCAGGGCCAGGGCCAGGGCCAGGGCCAGGCCAGGGCCAGGGCCAGGGCCAGGGCCAGGGCCAGGGCCAGGGCCAGGCCAGGGCCAGGGCCAGGCCAGGCCAGGGCCAGGGCCAGGGCCAGGGCCAGGGCCAGGGCCAGGGCCAGGGCCAGGCCAGGGCCAGGGCCAGGCCAGGGCCAGGGCCAGGCCAGGGCCAGGGCCAGGGCCAGGGCCAGGGCCAGGGCCAGGGCCAGGGCCAGGCCAGGCCAGGGCCAGGGCCAGGGCCAGGGCCAGGCCAGGCCAGGGCCAGGGCCAGGCCAGGGCCAGGCCAGGCCAGGGCCAGGGCCAGGGCCAGGGCCAGGGCCAGGCCAGGCCAGGGCCAGGCCAGGGCCAGGGCCAGGGCCAGGGCCAGGGCCAGGGCCAGGGCCAGGGCCAGGCCAGGCCAGGCCAGGCCAGGGCCAGGGCCAGGGCCAGGGCCAGGGCCAGGCCAGGGCCAGGCCAGGCCAGGCCAGGGCCAGGCCAGGGCCAGGGCCAGGCCAGGCCAGGCCAGGCCAGGCCAGGCCAGGCCAGGGCCAGGCCAGGCCAGGGCCAGGGCCAGGGCCAGGGCCAGGCCAGGGCCAGGGCCAGGCCAGGCCAGGGCCAGGCCAGGCCAGGCCAGGGCCAGGGCCAGGGCCAGGGCCAGGGCCAGGGCCAGGGCCAGGCCAGGGCCAGGGCCAGGGCCAGGCCAGGCCAGGGCCAGGCCAGGGCCAGGGCCAGGGCCAGGCCAGGGCCAGGGCCAGGCCAGGCCAGGGCCAGGGCCAGGGCCAGGGCCAGGCCAGGCCAGGGCCAGGGCCAGGGCCAGGGCCAGGGCCAGGGCCAGGGCCAGGGCCAGGGCCAGGGCCAGGCCAGGCCAGGGCCAGGGCCAGGGCCAGGGCCAGGGCCAGGGCCAGGGCCAGGGCCAGGGCCAGGGCCAGGCCAGGCCAGGGCCAGGGCCAGGCCAGGCCAGGGCCAGGGCCAGGGCCAGGGCCAGGGCCAGGGCCAGGGCCAGGGCCAGGGCCAGGCCAGGGCCAGGGCCAGGGCCAGGGCCAGGGCCAGGGCCAGGGCCAGGGCCAGGGCCAGGCCAGGGCCAGGCCAGGGCCAGGGCCAGGGCCAGGGCCAGGCCAGGGCCAGGCCAGGGCCAGGGCCAGGGCCAGGCCAGGCCAGGGCCAGGGCCAGGGCCAGGGCCAGGGCCAGGGCCAGGGCCAGGGCCAGGGCCAGGGCCAGGGCCAGGCCAGGCCAGGGCCAGGGCCAGGGCCAGGGCCAGGCCAGGGCCAGGCCAGGCCAGGGCCAGGGCCAGGGCCAGGGCCAGGGCCAGGGCCAGGGCCAGGGCCAGGGCCAGGGCCAGGGCCAGGGCCAGGGCCAGGGCCAGGGCCAGGGCCAGGGCCAGGGCCAGGGCCAGGGCCAGGGCCAGGGCCAGGGCCAGGGCCAGGGCCAGGGCCAGGCCAGGCCAGGCCAGGCCAGGGCCAGGCCAGGCCAGGGCCAGGCCAGGCCAGGGCCAGGGCCAGGGCCAGGGCCAGGCCAGGGCCAGGGCCAGGGCCAGGGCCAGGGCCAGGGCCAGGGCCAGGCCAGGCCAGGGCCAGGGCCAGGGCCAGGGCCAGGGCCAGGCCAGGCCAGGGCCAGGCCAGGCCAGGGCCAGGGCCAGGGCCAGGGCCAGGCCAGGGCCAGGGCCAGGGCCAGGGCCAGGGCCAGGGCCAGGCCAGGCCAGGGCCAGGGCCAGGGCCAGGCCAGGGCCAGGGCCAGGGCCAGGCCAGGGCCAGGGCCAGGGCCAGGGCCAGGGCCAGGGCCAGGGCCAGGGCCAGGGCCAGGGCCAGGGCCAGGGCCAGGCCAGGCCAGGGCCAGGGCCAGGGCCAGGGCCAGGCCAGGGCCAGGGCCAGGGCCAGGGCCAGGCCAGGCCAGGGCCAGGGCCAGGGCCAGGGCCAGGCCAGGGCCAGGGCCAGGGCCAGGGCCAGGGCCAGGGCCAGGGCCAGGCCAGGGCCAGGGCCAGGGCCAGGGCCAGGGCCAGGGCCAGGGCCAGGGCCAGGGCCAGGGCCAGGGCCAGGGCCAGGGCCAGGGCCAGGGCCAGGGCCAGGGCCAGGGCCAGGGCCAGGGCCAGGGCCAGGGCCAGGGCCAGGGCCAGGGCCAGGCCAGGGCCAGGGCCAGGGCCAGGGCCAGGGCCAGGCCAGGCCAGGGCCAGGGCCAGGGCCAGGGCCAGGGCCAGGGCCAGGGCCAGGGCCAGGCCAGGCCAGGGCCAGGGCCAGGGCCAGGGCCAGGGCCAGGGCCAGGGCCAGGGCCAGGGCCAGGGCCAGGGCCAGGGCCAGGGCCAGGGCCAGGGCCAGGGCCAGGGCCAGGGCCAGGGCCAGGGCCAGGGCCAGGGCCAGGGCCAGGGCCAGGGCCAGGGCCAGGGCCAGGCCAGGCCAGGGCCAGGGCCAGGCCAGGGCCAGGGCCAGGGCCAGGGCCAGGGCCAGGGCCAGGGCCAGGGCCAGGGCCAGGGCCAGGGCCAGGGCCAGGGCCAGGGCCAGGGCCAGGCCAGGGCCAGGGCCAGGGCCAGGGCCAGGGCCAGGGCCAGGGCCAGGGCCAGGGCCAGGCCAGGGCCAGGGCCAGGGCCAGGGCCAGGGCCAGGGCCAGGGCCAGGGCCAGGCCAGGCCAGGCCAGGGCCAGGCCAGGGCCAGGGCCAGGGCCAGGGCCAGGGCCAGGGCCAGGGCCAGGGCCAGGGCCAGGGCCAGGGCCAGGCCAGGGCCAGGCCAGGGCCAGGGCCAGGCCAGGCCAGGGCCAGGGCCAGGGCCAGGGCCAGGCCAGGGCCAGGGCCAGGGCCAGGCCAGGCCAGGGCCAGGCCAGGCCAGGGCCAGGGCCAGGCCAGGCCAGGGCCAGGGCCAGGGCCAGGGCCAGGGCCAGGGCCAGGGCCAGGCCAGGGCCAGGGCCAGGGCCAGGCCAGGGCCAGGGCCAGGGCCAGGGCCAGGGCCAGGGCCAGGCCAGGGCCAGGGCCAGGGCCAGGCCAGGGCCAGGGCCAGGCCAGGCCAGGCCAGGCCAGGCCAGGCCAGGGCCAGGGCCAGGGCCAGGGCCAGGGCCAGGCCAGGGCCAGGGCCAGGGCCAGGGCCAGGGCCAGGGCCAGGGCCAGGGCCAGGGCCAGGGCCAGGGCCAGGGCCAGGGCCAGGGCCAGGGCCAGGGCCAGGGCCAGGCCAGGGCCAGGGCCAGGCCAGGGCCAGGGCCAGGGCCAGGGCCAGGGCCAGGGCCAGGGCCAGGGCCAGGGCCAGGGCCAGGGCCAGGGCCAGGCCAGGGCCAGGGCCAGGGCCAGGCCAGGGCCAGGGCCAGGGCCAGGGCCAGGGCCAGGGCCAGGGCCAGGCCAGGCCAGGGCCAGGGCCAGGGCCAGGCCAGGGCCAGGGCCAGGGCCAGGGCCAGGCCAGGGCCAGGGCCAGGGCCAGGGCCAGGCCAGGGCCAGGGCCAGGGCCAGGGCCAGGGCCAGGCCAGGGCCAGGGCCAGGCCAGGCCAGGCCAGGCCAGGGCCAGGGCCAGGGCCAGGGCCAGGGCCAGGGCCAGGCCAGGCCAGGGCCAGGGCCAGGGCCAGGGCCAGGGCCAGGGCCAGGCCAGGCCAGGGCCAGGGCCAGGGCCAGGGCCAGGCCAGGCCAGGCCAGGGCCAGGGCCAGGGCCAGGGCCAGGGCCAGGGCCAGGGCCAGGGCCAGGCCAGGGCCAGGGCCAGGGCCAGGCCAGGGCCAGGGCCAGGCCAGGGCCAGGGCCAGGGCCAGGCCAGGGCCAGGGCCAGGCCAGGCCAGGCCAGGCCAGGCCAGGCCAGGGCCAGGGCCAGGGCCAGGGCCAGGCCAGGGCCAGGCCAGGCCAGGGCCAGGGCCAGGGCCAGGCCAGGCCAGGGCCAGGCCAGGCCAGGGCCAGGGCCAGGGCCAGGGCCAGGGCCAGGGCCAGGCCAGGCCAGGCCAGGCCAGGGCCAGGCCAGGCCAGGGCCAGGGCCAGGGCCAGGGCCAGGGCCAGGGCCAGGGCCAGGCCAGGGCCAGGGCCAGGGCCAGGGCCAGGCCAGGCCAGGGCCAGGGCCAGGGCCAGGGCCAGGGCCAGGGCCAGGGCCAGGGCCAGGGCCAGGGCCAGGGCCAGGGCCAGGCCAGGCCAGGGCCAGGCCAGGGCCAGGGCCAGGGCCAGGGCCAGGGCCAGGGCCAGGGCCAGGGCCAGGGCCAGGGCCAGGCCAGGGCCAGGGCCAGGGCCAGGGCCAGGGCCAGGGCCAGGCCAGGCCAGGGCCAGGGCCAGGGCCAGGGCCAGGCCAGGCCAGGGCCAGGGCCAGGGCCAGGGCCAGGGCCAGGGCCAGGGCCAGGGCCAGGGCCAGGGCCAGGGCCAGGGCCAGGGCCAGGGCCAGGGCCAGGGCCAGGGCCAGGGCCAGGGCCAGGGCCAGGGCCAGGGCCAGGCCAGGGCCAGGGCCAGGCCAGGCCAGGGCCAGGGCCAGGGCCAGGCCAGGGCCAGGGCCAGGGCCAGGGCCAGGGCCAGGGCCAGGGCCAGGGCCAGGGCCAGGGCCAGGGCCAGGGCCAGGGCCAGGCCAGGGCCAGGGCCAGGGCCAGGGCCAGGGCCAGGGCCAGGGCCAGGGCCAGGGCCAGGGCCAGGGCCAGGGCCAGGGCCAGGCCAGGCCAGGGCCAGGGCCAGGGCCAGGGCCAGGGCCAGGGCCAGGGCCAGGGCCAGGGCCAGGGCCAGGGCCAGGGCCAGGGCCAGGCCAGGCCAGGGCCAGGGCCAGGGCCAGGGCCAGGGCCAGGGCCAGGGCCAGGGCCAGGGCCAGGGCCAGGGCCAGGGCCAGGGCCAGGGCCAGGGCCAGGCCAGGCCAGGCCAGGGCCAGGGCCAGGGCCAGGGCCAGGCCAGGGCCAGGGCCAGGCCAGGGCCAGGGCCAGGGCCAGGGCCAGGGCCAGGGCCAGGCCAGGCCAGGGCCAGGGCCAGGGCCAGGGCCAGGGCCAGGGCCAGGGCCAGGCCAGGGCCAGGCCAGGGCCAGGGCCAGGCCAGGGCCAGGGCCAGGGCCAGGGCCAGGGCCAGGCCAGGCCAGGGCCAGGGCCAGGGCCAGGCCAGGCCAGGGCCAGGCCAGGCCAGGGCCAGGGCCAGGCCAGGCCAGGGCCAGGGCCAGGGCCAGGGCCAGGCCAGGGCCAGGGCCAGGGCCAGGCCAGGCCAGGGCCAGGGCCAGGGCCAGGGCCAGGGCCAGGGCCAGGCCAGGGCCAGGGCCAGGGCCAGGGCCAGGGCCAGGGCCAGGGCCAGGGCCAGGGCCAGGGCCAGGGCCAGGCCAGGGCCAGGGCCAGGCCAGGCCAGGGCCAGGGCCAGGGCCAGGCCAGGGCCAGGGCCAGGGCCAGGGCCAGGGCCAGGGCCAGGGCCAGGCCAGGGCCAGGGCCAGGGCCAGGGCCAGGGCCAGGGCCAGGCCAGGGCCAGGGCCAGGGCCAGGCCAGGGCCAGGGCCAGGGCCAGGGCCAGGGCCAGGGCCAGGGCCAGGGCCAGGGCCAGGGCCAGGGCCAGGGCCAGGGCCAGGGCCAGGGCCAGGGCCAGGGCCAGGGCCAGGGCCAGGGCCAGGGCCAGGGCCAGGGCCAGGGCCAGGGCCAGGGCCAGGGCCAGGGCCAGGCCAGGGCCAGGGCCAGGGCCAGGCCAGGCCAGGGCCAGGGCCAGGGCCAGGGCCAGGGCCAGGGCCAGGGCCAGGGCCAGGGCCAGGGCCAGGGCCAGGCCAGGGCCAGGGCCAGGGCCAGGGCCAGGGCCAGGGCCAGGGCCAGGGCCAGGGCCAGGCCAGGGCCAGGCCAGGGCCAGGGCCAGGGCCAGGCCAGGGCCAGGGCCAGGGCCAGGGCCAGGGCCAGGGCCAGGGCCAGGGCCAGGGCCAGGGCCAGGGCCAGGCCAGGGCCAGGGCCAGGGCCAGGGCCAGGGCCAGGGCCAGGCCAGGCCAGGCCAGGGCCAGGCCAGGGCCAGGCCAGGGCCAGGGCCAGGGCCAGGGCCAGGCCAGGCCAGGGCCAGGGCCAGGGCCAGGGCCAGGGCCAGGGCCAGGGCCAGGGCCAGGGCCAGGGCCAGGGCCAGGCCAGGGCCAGGGCCAGGGCCAGGCCAGGCCAGGGCCAGGGCCAGGGCCAGGGCCAGGGCCAGGGCCAGGCCAGGGCCAGGGCCAGGCCAGGGCCAGGGCCAGGCCAGGCCAGGCCAGGCCAGGGCCAGGGCCAGGGCCAGGCCAGGCCAGGGCCAGGCCAGGCCAGGGCCAGGCCAGGCCAGGCCAGGGCCAGGGCCAGGGCCAGGGCCAGGGCCAGGGCCAGGGCCAGGGCCAGGGCCAGGGCCAGGCCAGGGCCAGGGCCAGGGCCAGGGCCAGGGCCAGGGCCAGGGCCAGGGCCAGGGCCAGGGCCAGGGCCAGGGCCAGGGCCAGGCCAGGCCAGGGCCAGGGCCAGGGCCAGGGCCAGGGCCAGGGCCAGGGCCAGGGCCAGGGCCAGGCCAGGGCCAGGGCCAGGGCCAGGGCCAGGGCCAGGGCCAGGGCCAGGCCAGGGCCAGGGCCAGGGCCAGGGCCAGGGCCAGGGCCAGGCCAGGGCCAGGGCCAGGGCCAGGGCCAGGGCCAGGGCCAGGGCCAGGGCCAGGGCCAGGGCCAGGGCCAGGGCCAGGGCCAGGGCCAGGGCCAGGGCCAGGGCCAGGGCCAGGGCCAGGGCCAGGGCCAGGGCCAGGGCCAGGGCCAGGCCAGGCCAGGGCCAGGGCCAGGGCCAGGGCCAGGCCAGGCCAGGGCCAGGGCCAGGCCAGGGCCAGGGCCAGGGCCAGGGCCAGGGCCAGGGCCAGGGCCAGGGCCAGGGCCAGGGCCAGGGCCAGGGCCAGGGCCAGGCCAGGCCAGGGCCAGGGCCAGGGCCAGGGCCAGGGCCAGGGCCAGGGCCAGGGCCAGGGCCAGGGCCAGGGCCAGGCCAGGGCCAGGGCCAGGGCCAGGGCCAGGGCCAGGGCCAGGGCCAGGGCCAGGGCCAGGGCCAGGGCCAGGGCCAGGGCCAGGGCCAGGCCAGGGCCAGGGCCAGGGCCAGGGCCAGGCCAGGCCAGGGCCAGGGCCAGGGCCAGGGCCAGGCCAGGGCCAGGGCCAGGGCCAGGGCCAGGGCCAGGCCAGGGCCAGGGCCAGGGCCAGGGCCAGGGCCAGGGCCAGGCCAGGCCAGGCCAGGGCCAGGGCCAGGGCCAGGCCAGGGCCAGGCCAGGGCCAGGCCAGGCCAGGGCCAGGGCCAGGGCCAGGGCCAGGGCCAGGGCCAGGGCCAGGCCAGGGCCAGGGCCAGGGCCAGGCCAGGCCAGGCCAGGGCCAGGCCAGGCCAGGGCCAGGCCAGGGCCAGGGCCAGGCCAGGGCCAGGGCCAGGGCCAGGCCAGGGCCAGGCCAGGCCAGGCCAGGGCCAGGGCCAGGGCCAGGGCCAGGGCCAGGGCCAGGGCCAGGGCCAGGGCCAGGGCCAGGCCAGGCCAGGGCCAGGGCCAGGGCCAGGGCCAGGGCCAGGGCCAGGCCAGGCCAGGGCCAGGGCCAGGGCCAGGGCCAGGGCCAGGGCCAGGGCCAGGGCCAGGCCAGGGCCAGGGCCAGGGCCAGGGCCAGGGCCAGGGCCAGGGCCAGGGCCAGGGCCAGGGCCAGGGCCAGGGCCAGGGCCAGGGCCAGGGCCAGGGCCAGGGCCAGGGCCAGGGCCAGGGCCAGGGCCAGGGCCAGGGCCAGGGCCAGGGCCAGGGCCAGGGCCAGGGCCAGGGCCAGGGCCAGGGCCAGGGCCAGGCCAGGGCCAGGGCCAGGCCAGGCCAGGGCCAGGGCCAGGGCCAGGGCCAGGGCCAGGGCCAGGGCCAGGGCCAGGGCCAGGGCCAGGGCCAGGGCCAGGGCCAGGGCCAGGGCCAGGGCCAGGGCCAGGGCCAGGGCCAGGCCAGGGCCAGGCCAGGGCCAGGGCCAGGCCAGGCCAGGGCCAGGGCCAGGGCCAGGGCCAGGGCCAGGGCCAGGGCCAGGGCCAGGCCAGGCCAGGGCCAGGGCCAGGGCCAGGCCAGGCCAGGGCCAGGCCAGGCCAGGGCCAGGGCCAGGCCAGGGCCAGGGCCAGGGCCAGGGCCAGGCCAGGGCCAGGGCCAGGGCCAGGGCCAGGGCCAGGGCCAGGGCCAGGGCCAGGGCCAGGCCAGGCCAGGGCCAGGGCCAGGGCCAGGGCCAGGCCAGGGCCAGGGCCAGGCCAGGCCAGGGCCAGGGCCAGGGCCAGGCCAGGGCCAGGGCCAGGGCCAGGGCCAGGGCCAGGGCCAGGGCCAGGCCAGGCCAGGGCCAGGGCCAGGGCCAGGCCAGGCCAGGGCCAGGCCAGGCCAGGGCCAGGGCCAGGGCCAGGGCCAGGGCCAGGCCAGGCCAGGGCCAGGCCAGGCCAGGCCAGGGCCAGGGCCAGGGCCAGGCCAGGGCCAGGGCCAGGGCCAGGGCCAGGGCCAGGGCCAGGGCCAGGGCCAGGGCCAGGCCAGGCCAGGGCCAGGCCAGGCCAGGGCCAGGCCAGGGCCAGGGCCAGGGCCAGGGCCAGGGCCAGGGCCAGGGCCAGGGCCAGGCCAGGGCCAGGGCCAGGGCCAGGCCAGGGCCAGGGCCAGGGCCAGGCCAGGGCCAGGGCCAGGGCCAGGGCCAGGGCCAGGGCCAGGGCCAGGGCCAGGGCCAGGGCCAGGGCCAGGGCCAGGGCCAGGGCCAGGCCAGGCCAGGGCCAGGGCCAGGGCCAGGGCCAGGGCCAGGGCCAGGGCCAGGCCAGGGCCAGGGCCAGGGCCAGGGCCAGGGCCAGGGCCAGGGCCAGGGCCAGGCCAGGCCAGGGCCAGGGCCAGGGCCAGGGCCAGGGCCAGGCCAGGGCCAGGGCCAGGGCCAGGCCAGGGCCAGGGCCAGGGCCAGGGCCAGGGCCAGGCCAGGCCAGGCCAGGGCCAGGCCAGGGCCAGGGCCAGGGCCAGGGCCAGGGCCAGGGCCAGGGCCAGGGCCAGGCCAGGGCCAGGGCCAGGGCCAGGGCCAGGGCCAGGGCCAGGGCCAGGGCCAGGGCCAGGGCCAGGGCCAGGCCAGGCCAGGGCCAGGCCAGGGCCAGGGCCAGGGCCAGGGCCAGGCCAGGCCAGGGCCAGGGCCAGGGCCAGGCCAGGGCCAGGGCCAGGGCCAGGGCCAGGGCCAGGGCCAGGGCCAGGCCAGGCCAGGCCAGGGCCAGGGCCAGGGCCAGGGCCAGGGCCAGGCCAGGGCCAGGGCCAGGGCCAGGGCCAGGGCCAGGGCCAGGCCAGGGCCAGGGCCAGGCCAGGCCAGGCCAGGGCCAGGGCCAGGGCCAGGCCAGGCCAGGGCCAGGGCCAGGGCCAGGGCCAGGGCCAGGCCAGGCCAGGCCAGGCCAGGGCCAGGGCCAGGCCAGGGCCAGGGCCAGGGCCAGGCCAGGCCAGGCCAGGGCCAGGGCCAGGGCCAGGGCCAGGGCCAGGCCAGGGCCAGGGCCAGGGCCAGGGCCAGGGCCAGGGCCAGGCCAGGGCCAGGGCCAGGGCCAGGGCCAGGGCCAGGGCCAGGGCCAGGCCAGGCCAGGGCCAGGGCCAGGGCCAGGGCCAGGCCAGGCCAGGGCCAGGGCCAGGGCCAGGGCCAGGGCCAGGGCCAGGCCAGGGCCAGGGCCAGGGCCAGGGCCAGGGCCAGGGCCAGGGCCAGGGCCAGGGCCAGGGCCAGGGCCAGGCCAGGGCCAGGGCCAGGGCCAGGCCAGGGCCAGGGCCAGGGCCAGGGCCAGGGCCAGGCCAGGGCCAGGGCCAGGGCCAGGCCAGGGCCAGGGCCAGGGCCAGGCCAGGGCCAGGGCCAGGGCCAGGGCCAGGCCAGGGCCAGGCCAGGCCAGGGCCAGGGCCAGGGCCAGGGCCAGGGCCAGGGCCAGGGCCAGGCCAGGCCAGGGCCAGGGCCAGGGCCAGGGCCAGGGCCAGGGCCAGGGCCAGGCCAGGCCAGGGCCAGGGCCAGGGCCAGGCCAGGCCAGGCCAGGGCCAGGGCCAGGGCCAGGGCCAGGGCCAGGGCCAGGGCCAGGGCCAGGGCCAGGGCCAGGGCCAGGGCCAGGGCCAGGCCAGGGCCAGGGCCAGGGCCAGGGCCAGGGCCAGGCCAGGGCCAGGGCCAGGGCCAGGGCCAGGGCCAGGCCAGGCCAGGGCCAGGGCCAGGGCCAGGGCCAGGGCCAGGGCCAGGGCCAGGCCAGGGCCAGGGCCAGGGCCAGGGCCAGGGCCAGGGCCAGGGCCAGGGCCAGGGCCAGGGCCAGGGCCAGGGCCAGGGCCAGGGCCAGGGCCAGGGCCAGGGCCAGGGCCAGGGCCAGGGCCAGGGCCAGGGCCAGGGCCAGGGCCAGGGCCAGGGCCAGGGCCAGGGCCAGGGCCAGGGCCAGGGCCAGGGCCAGGCCAGGCCAGGCCAGGCCAGGGCCAGGGCCAGGGCCAGGGCCAGGGCCAGGGCCAGGGCCAGGCCAGGCCAGGGCCAGGGCCAGGGCCAGGGCCAGGGCCAGGGCCAGGGCCAGGGCCAGGCCAGGGCCAGGGCCAGGGCCAGGGCCAGGGCCAGGGCCAGGGCCAGGGCCAGGGCCAGGCCAGGGCCAGGGCCAGGGCCAGGGCCAGGGCCAGGCCAGGCCAGGGCCAGGCCAGGCCAGGGCCAGGCCAGGCCAGGGCCAGGGCCAGGGCCAGGCCAGGGCCAGGCCAGGGCCAGGGCCAGGGCCAGGGCCAGGGCCAGGGCCAGGCCAGGCCAGGGCCAGGGCCAGGGCCAGGGCCAGGGCCAGGCCAGGCCAGGGCCAGGGCCAGGGCCAGGGCCAGGCCAGGGCCAGGGCCAGGGCCAGGGCCAGGGCCAGGCCAGGGCCAGGGCCAGGGCCAGGGCCAGGGCCAGGGCCAGGGCCAGGGCCAGGGCCAGGGCCAGGGCCAGGGCCAGGCCAGGGCCAGGGCCAGGGCCAGGGCCAGGGCCAGGGCCAGGGCCAGGGCCAGGGCCAGGGCCAGGGCCAGGGCCAGGGCCAGGGCCAGGGCCAGGGCCAGGGCCAGGGCCAGGGCCAGGGCCAGGGCCAGGCCAGGCCAGGGCCAGGCCAGGCCAGGGCCAGGGCCAGGGCCAGGGCCAGGGCCAGGGCCAGGGCCAGGGCCAGGGCCAGGGCCAGGCCAGGCCAGGCCAGGGCCAGGCCAGGCCAGGGCCAGGGCCAGGCCAGGCCAGGCCAGGCCAGGCCAGGGCCAGGGCCAGGCCAGGCCAGGGCCAGGCGCCAGGGCCAGGGCCAGGGCCAGGGCCAGGGCCAGGGCCAGGCCAGGCCAGGCCAGGGCCAGGGCCAGGGCCAGGGCCAGGGCCAGGGCCAGGGCCAGGGCCAGGGCCAGGCCAGGCCAGGGCCAGGGCCAGGCCAGGCCAGGGCCAGGGCCAGGGCCAGGGCCAGGGCCAGGGCCAGGGCCAGGCCAGGCCAGGGCCAGGCCAGGGCCAGGCCAGGCCAGGCCAGGCCAGGGCCAGGGCCAGGGCCAGGGCCAGGGCCAGGGCCAGGCCAGGGCCAGGGCCAGGGCCAGGCCAGGGCCAGGGCCAGGGCCAGGGCCAGGGCCAGGCCAGGCCAGGGCCAGGGCCAGGCCAGGCCAGGCCAGGCCAGGCCAGGGCCAGGGCCAGGGCCAGGGCCAGGGCCAGGGCCAGGGCCAGGGCCAGGGCCAGGGCCAGGCCAGGGCCAGGGCCAGGCCAGGCCAGGCCAGGCCAGGCCAGGCCAGGCCAGGCCAGGCCAGGCCAGGGCCAGGGCCAGGCCAGGGCCAGGCCAGGCCAGGGCCAGGCCAGGCCAGGGCCAGGGCCAGGGCCAGGGCCAGGGCCAGGGCCAGGGCCAGGGCCAGGGCCAGGCCAGGGCCAGGGCCAGGGCCAGGGCCAGGGCCAGGGCCAGGGCCAGGGCCAGGGCCAGGGCCAGGGCCAGGGCCAGGGCCAGGGCCAGGGCCAGGGCCAGGGCCAGGGCCAGGGCCAGGGCCAGGGCCAGGGCCAGGGCCAGGGCCAGGGCCAGGGCCAGGGCCAGGGCCAGGGCCAGGGCCAGGGCCAGGGCCAGGGCCAGGGCCAGGGCCAGGGCCAGGCCAGGGCCAGGCCAGGGCCAGGGCCAGGGCCAGGGCCAGGCCAGGGCCAGGGCCAGGGCCAGGGCCAGGGCCAGGCCAGGGCCAGGGCCAGGGCCAGGCCCAGGGCCAGGCCAGGGCCAGGGCCAGGGCCAGGGCCAGGGCCAGGGCCAGGGCCAGGGCCAGGGCCAGGGCCAGGCCAGGGGCCAGGGCCAGGGCCAGGGCCAGGGCCAGGGCCAGGCCAGGGCCAGGGCCAGGGCCAGGGCCAGGGCCAGGGCCAGGGCCAGGGCCAGGGCCAGGGCCAGGGCCAGGGCCAGGGCCAGGGCCAGGGCCAGGGCCAGGGCCAGGGCCAGGGCCAGGGCCAGGGCCAGGGCCAGGGCCAGGGCCAGGGCCAGGGCCAGGGCCAGGGCCAGGGCCAGGGCCAGGGCCAGGGCCAGGGCCAGGGCCAGGCCAGGGCCAGGCCAGGGCCAGGCCAGGCCAGGGCCAGGGCCAGGGCCAGGGCCAGGGCCAGGGCCAGGGCCAGGGCCAGGGGCCAGGAGGCCAGGGGCCAGGGCCAGGCCAGGCCAGGCCAGGCCAGGCCAGGGCCAGGGCCAGGGCCAGGGCCAGGGGCCAGGGCCAGGGCCAGGGCCAGGCCCAGGGCCAGGCCAGGGCCAGGGCCAGGGCCAGGCCAGGGCCAGGGCCAGGGCCAGGGCCAGGGCCAGGGCCAGGGCCAGGCCAGGGCCAGGCCAGGCCAGGGCCAGGGCCAGGGCCAGGGCCAGGGCCAGGCCAGGGCCAGGGCCAGGGCCAGGGCCAGGGCCAGGGCCAGGGCCAGGGCCAGGGCCAGGGCCAGGGCCAGGGCCAGGCCAGGCCAGGGCCAGGGCCAGGGCCAGGGCCAGGGCCAGGGCCAGGCCAGGGCCAGGCCAGGCCAGGGCCAGGGCCAGGCCAGGCCAGGGCCAGGGCCAGGGCCAGGGCCAGGGCCAGGGCCAGGGCCAGGGCCAGGGCCAGGGCCAGGGCCAGGGCCAGGGCCAGGGCCAGGGCCAGGGCCAGGCCAGGCCAGGCCAGGGCCAGGGCCAGGGCCAGGGCCAGGGCCAGGCCAGGGCCAGGCCAGGGCCAGGGCCAGGGCCAGGGCCAGGGCCAGGGCCAGGGCCAGGGCCAGGGCCAGGGCCAGGGCCAGGGCCAGGGCCAGGGCCAGGGCCAGGGCCAGGGCCAGGGCCAGGGCCAGGGCCAGGGCCAGGGCCAGGGCCAGGGCCAGGGCCAGGGCCAGGGCCAGGGCCAGGGCCAGGGCCAGGGCCAGGGCCAGGGCCAGGGCCAGGGCCAGGGCCAGGGCCAGGGCCAGGGCCAGGGCCAGGGCCAGGGCCAGGGCCAGGGCCAGGGCCAGGGCCAGGGCCAGGGCCAGGGCCAGGGCCAGGGCCAGGCCAGGGCCAGGGCCAGGGCCAGGGCCAGGGCCAGGGCCAGGGCCAGGGCCAGGGCCAGGGCCAGGGCCAGGGCCAGGGCCAGGGCCAGGGCCAGGGCCAGGGCCAGGGCCAGGGCCAGGGCCAGGGCCAGGGCCAGGGCCAGGGCCAGGGCCAGGGCCAGGCCAGGGCCAGGGCCAGGGCCAGGGCCAGGGCCAGGGCCAGGGCCAGGCCAGGCCAGGGCCAGGGCCAGGCCAGGCCAGGGCCAGGGCCAGGGCCAGGGCCAGGGCCAGGCCAGGCCAGGGCCAGGGCCAGGGCCAGGGCCAGGCCAGGCCAGGGCCAGGCCAGGCCAGGGCCAGGGCCAGGGCCAGGGCCAGGGCCAGGGCCAGGGCCAGGGCCAGGCCAGGGCCAGGCCAGGGCCAGGGCCAGGCCAGGGCCAGGCCAGGGCCAGGCCAGGCCAGGGCCAGGGCCAGGGCCAGGGCCAGGGCCAGGGCCAGGGCCAGGCCAGGGCCAGGCCAGGCCAGGGCCAGGGCCAGGGCCAGGGCCAGGGCCAGGGCCAGGGCCAGGCCAG
The DNA here is from genome assembly GCA_028564725.2 of Otocolobus manul. NCBI lineage: Eukaryota > Metazoa > Chordata > Mammalia > Carnivora > Felidae > Otocolobus > Otocolobus manul. Next base: position 62,187,703 of record CM066687.1, read on the forward strand.
GCCAGGGCCAGGGCCAGGGCCAGGGCCAGGGCCAGGCCAGGCCAGGGCCAGGGCCAGGGCCAGGGCCAGGGCCAGGGCCAGGGCCAGGGCCAGGCCAGGGCCAGGGCCAGGGCCAGGGCCAGGGCCAGGCCAGGGCCAGGGCCAGGGCCAGGGCCAGGGCCAGGCCAGGGCCAGGGCCAGGGCCAGGGCCAGGGCCAGGGCCAGGGCCAGGGCCAGGCCAGGGCCAGGGCCAGGGCCAGGGCCAGGCCAGGGCCAGGGCCAGGGCCAGGGCCAGGCCAGGGCCAGGGCCAGGGCCAGGGCCAGGGCCAGGGCCAGGGCCAGGGCCAGGGCCAGGCCAGGGCCAGGGCCAGGGCCAGGAGGCCAGGGCCAGGGCCAGGGCCAGGGCCAGGGCCAGGGCCAGGGCCAGGGCCAGGGCCAGGGCCAGGGCCAGGGCCAGGGCCAGGGCCAGGGCCAGGCCAGGGCCAGGGCCAGGCCAGGGCCAGGGCCAGGGCCAGGGCCAGGCCAGGGCCAGGGCCAGGGCCAGGGCCAGGGCCAGGGCCAGGGCCAGGGCCAGGGCCAGGGCCAGGGCCAGGGCCAGGGCCAGGGCCAGGGCCAGGGCCAGGCCAGGGCCAGGGCCAGGGCCAGGGCCAGGGCCAGGGCCAGGGCCAGGGCCAGGGCCAGGGCCAGGGCCAGGGCCAGGCCAGGCCAGGGCCAGGGCCAGGGCCAGGGCCAGGGCCAGGGCCAGGGCCAGGGCCAGGGCCAGGGCCAGGGCCAGGGCCAGGGCCAGGGCCAGGGCCAGGGCCAGGCCAGGCCAGGCCAGGGCCAGGCCAGGCCAGGGCCAGGGCCAGGGCCAGGCCAGGGCCAGGGCCAGGGCCAGGGCCAGGGCCAGGGCCAGGCCAGGCCAGGGCCAGGGCCAGGGCCAGGGCCAGGGCCAGGGCCAGGCCAGGGCCAGGGCCAGGGCCAGGGCCAGGGCCAGGGCCAGGGCCAGGGCCAGGGCCAGGCCAGGCCAGGCGGCCAGGGCCAGGGCCAGGGCCAGGGCCAGGGCCAGGCCAGGGCCAGGGCCAGGGCCAGGGCCAGGGCCAGGGCCAGGGCCAGGGCCAGGGCCAGGCCAGGCCAGGGCCAGGGCCAGGCCAGGCCAGGGCCAGGGCCAGGGCCAGGGCCAGGGCCAGGGCCAGGGCCAGGGCCAGGGCCAGGGCCAGGGCCAGGGCCAGGGCCAGGGCCAGGGCCAGGCCAGGCCAGGGCCAGGGCCAGGCGCCAGGGCCAGGGCCAGGCCAGGGCCAGGGGCCAGGGCCAGGGCCAGGGCCAGGGCCAGGCCAGCCAGGGCCAGGGCCAGGCCAGGGCCAGGGCCAGGCCAGGCCAGGGCCAGGGCCAGGGCCAGGGCCAGGGCCAGGGCCAGGGCCAGGGCCAGGGCCAGGGCCAGGGCCAGGGCCAGGGCCAGGCCAGGGCCAGGGCCAGGCCAGGGCCAGGGCCAGGGCCAGGCCAGGGCCAGGGCCAGGGCCAGGGCCAGGGCCAGGGCCAGGGCCAGGGCCAGGGCCAGGGCCAGGGCCAGGGGCCAGGGCCAGGGCCAGGGCCAGGGCCAGGGCCAGGGCCAGGGCCAGGGCCAGGGCCAGGGCCAGGGCCAGGGCCAGGGCCAGGGCCAGGGCCAGGGCCAGGGCCAGGCGCCAGGGCCAGGGCCAGGGCCAGGGCCAGGGCCAGGCCAGGGCCAGGGCCAGGCCAGGCCAGGCGCCAGGCCAGGGCCAGGGCCAGGGCCAGGCCAGGGCCAGGGCCAGGCCAGGGCCAGGGCCAGGGCCAGGGCCAGGGCCAGGGCCAGGCCAGGGCCAGGGCCAGGGCCAGGGCCAGGGCCAGGCCAGGGCCAGGCCAGGGCCAGGGCCAGGGCCAGGGCCAGGCCAGGCCAGGGCCAGGGCCAGGGCCAGGGCCAGGCCAGGGCCAGGGCCAGGGCCAGGGCCAGGGCCAGGGCCAGGGCCAGGGCCAGGGCCAGGGCCAGGCCAGGGCCAGGGCCAGGGCCAGGGCCAGGGCCAGGGCCAGGGCCAGGCCAGGGCCAGGCCAGGGCCAGGGCCAGGGCCAGGCCAGGCCAGGGCCAGGTCCAGGGCCAGGGCCAGGGCCAGGGCCAGGGCCAGGGCCAGGGCCAGGGCCAGGCCAGGCCAGGGCCAGGGCCAGGGCCAGGGCCAGGGCCAGGCCAGGCCAGGGCCAGGGCCAGGGCCAGGCCAGGGCCAGGGCCAGGGCCAGGCCAGGGCCAGGGCCAGGGCCAGGGCCAGGGCCAGGGCCAGGGCCAGGGCCAGGGCCAGGGCCAGGGCCAGGGCCAGGGCCAGGCCAGGCCAGGGCCAGGCCAGGCCAGGGCCAGGGCCAGGGCCAGGGCCAGGGCCAGGGCCAGGCCAGGGCCAGGGCCAGGGCCAGGGCCAGGGCCAGGGCCAGGGCCAGGTCCAGGGCCAGGGCCAGGGCCAGGGCCAGGGCCAGGGCCAGGGCCAGGGCCAGGGCCAGGGCCAGGGCCAGGGCCAGGGCCAGGGCCAGGGCCAGGGCCAGGGCCAGGGCCAGGGCCAGGGCCAGGGCCAGGGCCAGGGCCAGGGCCAGGGCCAGGGCCAGGGCCAGGGCCAGGGCCAGGGCCAGGGCCAGGGCCAGGGCCAGGGCCAGGGCCAGGGCCAGGGCCAGGGCCAGGGCCAGGGCCAGGGCCAGGGCCAGGCCAGGGCCAGGGCCAGGGCCAGGGCCAGGGCCAGGGCCAGGGCCAGGGCCAGGGCCAGGGCCAGGGCCAGGGCCAGGGCCAGGCCAGGGCCAGGGCCAGGGCCAGGGCCAGGGCCAGGGCCAGGGCCAGGGCCAGGGCCAGGGCCAGGCCAGGGCCAGGGCCAGGGCCAGGGCCAGGGCCAGGGCCAGGCCAGGGCCAGGGCCAGGGCCAGGGCCAGGCCAGGCCAGGCCAGGCCAGGGCCAGGGCCAGGCCAGGCCAGGCCAGGGCCAGGGCCAGGGCCAGGGCCAGGGCCAGGGCCAGGGCCAGGCCAGGGCCAGGGCCAGGGCCAGGGCCAGGGCCAGGGCCAGGGCCAGGGCCAGGGCCAGGCCCAGGGCCAGGGCCAGGGCCAGGGCCAGGGCCAGGGCCAGGGCCAGGGCCAGGGCCAGGGCCAGGGCCAGGGCCAGGGCCAGGCCAGGGCCAGGCCAGGGCCAGGGCCAGGGCCAGGGCCAGGCCAGGCCAGGGCCAGGGCCAGGCCAGGCCAGGGCCAGGCCAGGGCCAGGGCCAGGGCCAGGGCCAGGGCCAGGGCCAGGGCCAGGCCAGGCCAGGCCAGGCCAGGGCCAGGCCAGGCCAGGGCCAGGGCCAGGGCCAGGGCCAGGGCCAGGCCAGGGCCAGGCCAGGCCAGGCCAGGGCCAGGGCCAGGCCAGGGCCAGGCCAGGGCCAGGGCCAGGGCCAGGGCCAGGGCCAGGGCCAGGCCAGGCCAGGCCAGGCCAGGGCCAGGCCAGGCCAGGGCCAGGCCAGGCCAGGGCCAGGGCCAGGCCAGGGCCAGGGCCAGGGCCAGGCCAGGGCCAGGGCCAGGGCCAGGCCAGGCCAGGGCCAGGCCAGGGCCAGGCCAGGGCCAGGGCCAGGGCCAGGGCCAGGGCCAGGCCAGGGCCAGGGCCAGGGCCAGGGCCAGGGCCAGGGCCAGGGCCAGGGCCAGGGCCAGGGCCAGGCCAGGGCCAGGGCCAGGGCCAGGGCCAGGGCCAGGGCCAGGGCCAGGGCCAGGGCCAGGCCAGGGCCAGGGCCAGGGCCAGGGCCAGGGCCAGGGCCAGGGCCAGGGCCAGGGCCAGGGCCAGGGCCAGGCCAGGGCCAGGCCAGGGCCAGGGCCAGGGCCAGGGCCAGGGCCAGGGCCAGGGCCAGGGCCAGGGCCAGGGCCAGGCCAGGGCCAGGGCCAGGGCCAGGACCAGGGCCAGGGCCAGGGCCAGGGCCAGGACCAGGGCCAGGGCCAGGGCCAGGGCCAGGGCCAGGGCCAGGGCCAGGGCCAGGGCCAGGGCCAGGGCCAGGGCCAGGGCCAGGGCCAGGGCCAGGGCCAGGGCCAGGGCCAGGGCCAGGGCCAGGGCCAGGGCCAGGGCCAGGGCCAGGGCCAGGGCCAGGGCCAGGGCCAGGGCCAGGGCCAGGGCCAGGGCCAGGGCCAGGGCCAGGGCCAGGGCCAGGGCCAGGGCCAGGGCCAGGGCCAGGGCCAGGGCCAGGCCAGGCCAGGGCCAGGGCCAGGGCCAGGCCAGGGCCAGGGCCAGGGCCAGGGCCAGGGCCAGGGCCAGGGCCAGGGCCAGGACCAGGGCCAGGCCAGGGCCAGGGCCAGGGCCAGGCCAGGCCAGGCCAGGGCCAGGCCAGGCCAGGTCCAGGCTCAGGGCCAGGTCCAGGGCCAGGGCCAGGGCCAGGCCCAGGACCAGGGCCAGGGCCAGGACCAGGGCCAGGGCCAGGGCCAGGCTCAGGACCAGGGCCAGGCCAGGCCAGGGCCAGGGCCAGGGCCAGGGCCAGGCCAGGCCAGGGCCAGGGCCAGGGCCAGGGCCAGGGCCAGGGCCAGGGCCAGGGCCAGGCCAGGGCCAGGGCCAGGCCAGGACCAGGCCAGGGCCAGGGCCAGGGCCAGGCCAGGCCAGGGCCAGGGCCAGGTCCAGGGCCAGGGCCAGGCCAGGCCAGGGCCAGGGCCAGGGCCAGGGCCAGGGCCAGGGCCAGGGCCAGGGCCAGGTCAGGCCAGGGCCAGGGCCAGGGCCAGGCCAGGGCCAGGGCCAGGGCCAGGGCCAGGGCCAGGGCCAGGGCCAGGAGGCCAGGAGGCCAGGGCCAGGACCAGGGCCAGGGCCAGGGCCAGGGCCAGGGCCAGGACCAGGGCCAGGGCCAGGGCCAGGACCAGGGCCAGGGCCAGGGCCAGGGCCAGGACCAGGTCCAGGGCCAGGGCCAGGCAGCCAGGGCCAGGGCCAGGGCCAGGGCCAGGGCCAGGGCCAGGGCCAGGGCCAGGGCCAGGGCCAGGGCCAGGGCCAGGGCCAGGGCCAGGACCAGGGCCAGGGCCAGGGCCAGGGCCAGGGCCAGGGCCAGGGCCAGGACCAGGGCCAGGGCCAGGGCCAGGGCCAGGGCCAGGTCCAGGGCCAGGGCCAGGGCCAGGGCCAGGGCCAGGGCCAGGGCCAGGGCCAGGCCAGGGCCAGGGCCAGGGCCAGGTCCAGGGCCAGGGCCAGGGCCAGGGCCAGGGCCAGGTCCAGGGCCAGGGCCAGGGCCAGGTCCAGGGCCGAGGCCAGGGCCAGGGCCAGGGTCAGGGCCAGGGCCAGGGCCAGGGCCAGGTCCAGGCCAGGGCCAGGGCCAGGGCCAGGGCCAGGGCCAGCGCCAGGGCCAGGGCCAGGGCCAGGCCAGGCCAGGCCAGGCCAGGGCCAGGGCCAGGGCCAGGGCCAGGCCAGGCCAGGGCCAGGGCCAGGGCCAGGGGCCAGGGCCAGGGCCAGGGCCAGGAGGCCAGGGCCAGGGCCAGGGCCAGGGCCAGGCCAGGCCAGGGCCAGGCCAGGGCCAGGGCCAGGGCCAGGGCCAGGGCCAGGGCCAGGGCCAGGGCCAGGGCCAGGGCCAGGCCAGGGCCAGGGCCAGGGCCAGGGCCAGGCCAGGGCCAGGGCCAGGGCCAGGGCCAGGGCCAGGTCAGGGTCAGGGCCAGGGCCAGGGCGGCCAGGGCCAGGGCCAGGGCCAGGGCCAGGGCCAGGCCAGGGCCAGGGCCAGGGCCAGGGCCAGGGCCAGGGCCAGGGCCAGGCCAGGGCCAGGGCCAGGGCCAGGGCCAGGGCCAGGTGGCCAGGGCCAGGGCCAGGGCCAGGGGCCAGGGCCAGGGCCAGGCAGGCCAGGCAGGCCAGGGCCAGGGCCAGGCCAGGGCCAGGGCCAGGGCCAGGGCCAGGGCCAGGTCCAGGGCCAGGGCCAGGGCCAGG